>JANRMT010062820.1:4522705-4540213 GCA_026402145.1 Polypterus bichir lapradei
AGTATGCTTGTCTACTAGAACACATATAGCTATTTTGCACTAATTATATAAACATTTCCCTTTGCAATATTTCCAAATATTTATTTTTACCTACTTCAAGAATGTCAGTTTGTGCTTATTACATTTATTAAATATTTGTGCAACACGTGTAAAGACAGATATAATAATCTATAAATATAATAAACATTGAATTGTATAATCAGTTCAATTTTATAGAGTGAGCTTTAAAAATAATAATATGATGTGCTCTATAATTATAAAAATACAAATCATAGAAAGTGAAAAGTTTTTTTTCTTGACTTTATCTTTGCCAATTTAAAAACTTTAAACTGAAATGTTTGGGCGAGTTCATTTTTATCTGAAAATGATAAATCAACTATGTGTACATATTTCCTACAAAAGACCCTTGGAAAGTCTTTCTCGTACATAAAGACCAATAATTGTTCATGAATTACTGCAGTAAAAATTATACATATACTGTGTATATATGTACCTGTAAAAACAAGAGACTGGTATGCTTTTTTTTAATTCTTAACACTAATTTCACAAATCGTTCATATCAAGGCCAATATAGAATAATAATAATAATACTCTATATTAACATTAATGTTATAAATTATGCTTATAAAGTAGACCTACACCTTTAATACTCAGGCAATGCTATATATATAAGTGGTGTGTATGCTGTTTACTAGAACACATAATTATTTTGCGCTAAGTATATAAACATTTCCCTTTGCAATATTTCCAAATATTTATTTTTACCTACTTCAAATTAATTGTCAGCATCAACTAGAATATATTACTTCCCAAATATTATAAATACATACAAACACAAAGCTGTGCACTATTATTTATTCATTCTTATTGTGCTTTCATTTTTATTGTATTGTCTCAGACCATAGTAAAAGCACTATATAAGGAAGTGAAATGCATTATTATTTGTTATAATTATGATTTAATAGAATGGGCAGGCAGTTTGTTTAAGTGTGATTTTTAACTTTGCTTGTTGTCTGTGTGTTCCTTGACAAATCATTCACTAAACAGTTTTCGTTTAATCAAAAAAGAAAAATAAACAAACTACAACGGCAGTGTAGGATTCAAAGCACCGTTCGTTGAAGAGAAAGCTTTTTTTTTTTCCAATACGGCAATGTGCCTTGAGCGGGATTCGAACTTGCGTCCCTGCAATAATTTCTGGTAGATCGTCTCTCAAGAATTGCAGCCGTACCTCGACTAATGTGCGATATCCTTAAGGCAGAGTGGTGGCTCTGAGGCTAGGGATCTGCACTGGCAATCGGAAGGTTACCGGTTCGAATCCCATAAATGCCAAAAGGGATTCTGCACTGTTGGGCCCTTGAGCAAGGCCCTTAACCTGCAAATGCTGAGCGCTTTGAGAAGTGAGAAAAGTGCTATATAAATGTAAAGAATTATTATTATTATTGTCATAAGATATATTGTATAGAAGAGTGTATATACTATAGGGTGGTCCAGATCTAATTATGCCATTTTCATTACGCTATAACTTATTAAGTTTATTACATAGAAAATCACCCGAAAAATCCCAGACCATCGAGAAGTGTCCGAACTGACGACATGAATCGTCATTGCATAAATCAAAAGTCATCCAGACGATCTGGATCTGCATAATTAGATCTGGACCACCCTGTATATATATGCCTATATGGTGCTGATCTTCAATCTTTAAGGTATTTTACAACATATTGAGATATAGCAAATATATTTTAGTTCAAAATAATTGCCTAGTTCTATAAGGAACAGAAAATACATGGATTTAACAACTATTCAGAAGACCCAAAAGTGAAGACAAGGCTACATAACACTCAAAATGGCAAACTGAAATGAATTAATTACAATTCTGGTAGTACTTTAAGTGCAATCAGGGGACAAAATGAATGACAGCTGAGAATACTCAAAGAGCAAAACAGCAGTCATTTCATAAACTATTAGCCTCCAAACAGGCCTCAAAGATTAGGCTGACATAATTAAAATATACCACTGCTTATGTACACCACCAGTCCAAGGTCTTGACACAAACAGAAATTCATGCTTGTGATAGAAGCACAGTTTTTTTTTTTTTGTTTTTTTTTTAAATCAAGATACCATTAAATTTATTTTAAAATACAGCCATGACATTACTAGTGTTACTAAAAGCTTTCTTTTTAAAATCAATTTCATGGTATCTACACATTTCTGAGTGTGACCAGACTTTTGGCCGAGTATAATTGTAAAGTTTCATAATGTATTTCATACCTGGGATCAAAAATTACGGGTCAGTAATGCTAGACACCTATAATTTAAAGAAAATAATTACAGAGGTTTTCTTAGAGACAGATTCCAGCAACTGTTTTGTATCACACCATGTAATAAATTACTATCGGTAATATCAGATTGTCCTTAATGTTTTTTTAAATCAATTTTCCGATTGCAAAATAGTACTTTATCGTAATGACAGTTAATGACTATACATATAAAATGAAACTCTAATTTGCTAAAAACAGCTTTACCCAAAAAAAAATGTATTTAATTTTACATAGCTGAATAGCAATGCTGGAATTCACTTTTGTTTCATAACATAAAACTGCATTTAAGTTTCCCAATTTACATTTATGAATATGAAATTTTCAAAGAATTATAACTTCAGAAAAAACTGTGCATTTTCATCTTATGAAAGGGCGGCACGGTGGCGCAGTGGGTAGCGCTGCTGCCTCACAGTTAGGAGACCCGGGTCCTCCCCGTGTGGAATTTGCATGTTCTCCCCATGTCTGTGTGGGTTTCCTCCGACAGTTCAAAGACATGCATGTTAGGTGCACTGGCGATTCTATATTGTCCCTAGTGTGTGCTTGGTGTGTGTGTGTGCGTGCGTGCCCTGCCCAGGGTTTGTGTCCTGCCTTGCACCCTGTGTTGGCTGGGATTTGCTCCAGCAGACCCGCCATGACCCTGTAGTTAGGATATAGCAGGTTGGATAATGGATGGATGGATCTTAGGAAAACATTCTTCAACAAGAACACAAGGGCAGAGTTTGCTAAAATCTCAGGATGTGTTTCTTCACTCAAACACTAAGTACACGCCGACTCAATAGCTTGTAGACTCACCATCAGCAGCAATAACTGGGAGCAATCGTTTTCTGAATGACTTGATCAGTCTCTCTCTCTCTCTCTATCATTGTGGAGGAATTCTGGCCCAGTCCTCTTTATTACATTGCTTCAGTTCATTGAAGTTTGCGGGCATTCATTTATGCACAGCTCCCGCCGCAGCGTTTCAATCGTGAGGTCTGGACTTTGAATGTGCCATTGAAACACCTTGATTCTTTTCTTTTTCAGCCATTCTGTTGCAGATTGGCTGGTGTGTTTGTCCTGTTGCATGAAACCAGTTTTGGCCAAGCTGTGGCTGTCAGACAGAACGCCTCATATTTGACTTTTGAATACTTTGGAATACGGAGGATTTATGGTCAACTCAATGACTGCAACATGCCCAGATCCTGTGGCTGTAAAACAAGCCCAAATCATCACCCCTTCACCACCATGCTTGACCATCGGCATGAGTATTTTGTGCCAATATGCTGTGTTTGGTTGTTACCAAACGTGGTGCTGTGCATTACGGCCAAAGATCTGCACTTTGGTCTTGTCTATCCAAAGGACATTGTTCCAGAAGTCTTGTGGTTTGTTCAGATGCCACTTTGTAAACCTAAGCTGTGCTGCCATGTCCTTTTTAGAATGAAGAGACTTTCTCCTGACAACCCTTCCAAACAAGCCATACTTGTTCAGGCTTTTTTTAGATTGTACTGTCATGACCTTTAACATGCTAACTGAGGCCAGTAGCATCGGACTTGGTAACTCTTAGGTTTTTTGCAGTTTTTCTGAGCTTTGCACAGTCTGACCCTGGGATGCCCACTCCTGGGAAGACTAGCAACTGTCTTGAATGTGTTCCACTTGTGAATAAGCTTTCCCACTGTAGAATGATGGACTTCAAACTGTTTGGAAATGGCCTTATAAACTTTCCCAGATTGATGGGCAGCAACAATTGCTTCACTAAGATCATTGCTGTTGTCGTTCCTCCTTGGCACTGTGTTAACACACACCTGAATGCTCCAACAAACTGCCAGAACTTCTGCTTTTACTGAGGTGATCACACTTAAGGAGGAGTGGTGGCTCTGAGGCTAAGGATCTGCGCCAGTATCCTGTTCGAATCCCAGTCACTGCCAAAAGGGATCCAACTCTGCTGGACCCTTGAGCAAGGCCCTTAACGTGCACTTGCTCCAGGGGTGCTGTACAATGGCTGACTCGGCACTCTGTCCCCAAGGGGTATGTGACAACTATCAAATTCCTAATACAAGAAATTCTAAGGTGAAATAAGGAACAAAACAAACTTTCTGATGATCAATTAAAGTGCAGCACCTAGGCGGCTGCTTACCCTCTCAATTCTCATGGAACCAGTAAAGGTGTATTTAACTTTTCCACACCCTGCTCCTGCATTTTGGCTTAGTTCCCAGCCAACACAGGGCTCAAGGCAGGAACCCAATCCCAGGCAGGGTGCCAACCCACCGCAGGACACACACAAACACACCCACACACCAAGCACACACTAGGGCCAATTTAGAATCACCAATCCACCTAGCCTGCATGTCTTTGGACTGTGGGAGGAAATCAGAGTGCCCGGAGGAAACCCACGCAGACACGGGGAGAACATGCAAACACCATGTAGGGAGGAACCGGGAAGCGAACCCGGGTCTCCTAAATGCAAGGCAGCAGCGCTACCCACTGCACCACCGTTAAAAAAAAAATAAAATAATGACAGGGTTTAATATGTCACATGTTGTTCATCTCAAGTTGTAATTACCTAATTTTGTGTCCTGCTAAGGACCAGATGATTTTTATTATGTCCTGATATATAAACACTATAGAATTGAATGAGGGTGTACTTTCTTTTTCACACGACTGTATATGCAGCATGTTCATTAAACTTTAACATCATGAAAGTATATATTTCCTCAAGATTTTTCACCAGCATGATTGCTTGTCAAAACCAGAAGAGGATAACAAAAGGTGCCCACTATTTGTGAATGTTTTATGTAGTACAAAAACATGCCACTCTTTTGCGGAGGGTATACCAGAATGCACGTTGAAAGGCATTTTTTTTATTAGAATAATGTACATTTTTTATAACTTTAGCCAGAGCTACTTAACTATCTACAAGTGACAAAACCTTTTATAATAGGGCAACGATCCGTTTTTTGAAAACAGCATTTAATAAGTACAAAACAATACTTAATAGATTTAGTGTTTCTGAATTGGTAAAAAAAAAATCAAAAAGGGGGTTGGCGGGTGGGTGTTCTTGCTAAAGGGGGATTTGGTATGAAGTACCGTACCTGGCAACCCTGCTCGGTGTCCGTCTGTTGCTAGTGCCGCACTGCGAGACGCAATACAAATAAAGCCGACACCATAGAGCGGCGCCCCTTCTCCGAACTTCTAACGTTACCGTTTACACACAATAGAGCGAAGAAGCAAAACATCAACGTTTTGAAACACAAACAAAACTAGTTGTAGTAGTTTGTTTTTTAAGAAAACATCTATAATAATTCTGTTTATTTAATTACGGGTTGTCCGGCATTGTTTACACATATTATTTGGTCCCAAATGTTAAACATATTTTTAAAACAATTCACGAGTACACTCAGGTGCACTACTTCCAGCAACTATCGAAGTGAAATGGTCTTGAAAAAATAAGCCCGATTCAACCGAAATAAACCGAGACTCCACAAAACGCGGCCGAAGCAGATCGGGCCCGTCTGTCCACCTCGGCTACTTCAGTGACGAGGCTCGGGTGTCCAAATAAAGAACTACAAGGGACATACAGAGAGAATCAAAACAAAATATAGTGCCTTACCTGGACAGTCCGTGTAGTCCCTTCTTCTCTCCAATTAAACCAAAAATGAAGGCTCAACCCCTCCGTTAGACTGCGACTACACCAGAAGTCATTGAAGTAGAGAAAGATTTGCTTCCGGAAGGTGCCGAAGCTGCGGCGGGATCGGTGTCACAGGTTTAAAGACGGAGCGGAAACATGGAGCATTTGGTGAGGGACAGATAGAGACGGCGACTTGCGGAGATCGGGGGGAGACAGGGACCTCATTATTTGGTTATTGCATACCTGGGGAGGGGGTGGATCAAGAAAAAAAAAAGATATTCATATTGTGAGAACGGGTTTATAACTATGGGGCTGAAGTTATTGTTTATTTTGAACATGGATCTGGTAGAAAATATGATCTTATTGCGTAAGCATACTCTAGAATTTCACATTTAACGATGTAACAGACATTTCAGTGTTGTCAAATGTGACATAGTTAATGTACAGAATAAGGAACACAGTGGATTATAATGAAGGGTGTGAAATTCATACCTGAATCTGCCAATCAGCTGTCCTGGCATTAGCAGAGATCTGTCTCAGCTATCAGTCTACGGGATTTTAGTTTTGTTAATTGTGTCGATTTTTTTGTGAAGTTTGTCGTTGTCAATTTGTTTCTTATTGTGCAGAAAGAATTGTCTGCAACTTAACATCAGCAAAACCAAGGAACTGGTTAGTGCCTTTCTATCTATCTATCTATCTATTGTGATAAACCCAGGGCGTCAGTGAGCCCCAAACCCTAACATAAAGATTCCTGTCCAGTCCCAGGTTCAAATAATCAAAGATTTTTTATTTTAACTCCCTCAAAATGTGACACGAGCAAATACAGATCTTACTCACTATATCTCTCTTTTTCTCCCTACCGCATTTCCACTCAAGTGTTGCTCCACTACCTCCCAGCTCCGACTCGCTTTAATAAGGGAGTGCGGTCTCTTTTATCACAGACTCAGGGCAACTGCCTGATGACAGTACTTCCGGGTCGCACGGAAGTCCGTAATAGGGAGCTTGTCTCCCTTCAGCACCCTCTCGTGGCAACCAATGACCCCAGCAGGGCTGCTCTGTCGGACTACGTATCCCGGCATGGCCTGCTGGCTTCTTACTGTGCACTGACCTCCAGGGCTGCTGCCATCTAGTGTGTTGGGGAAATAATAAACCTCCAGCAACTTCTCTTTTTAATGGGCTGTCTGTCCACCCTTTCCAGTCCTTCCTTCCAGGTCTGCCTCCTCTCCTGGTCAGGATGACCGTCCAGCCCGTGTGCTATCTATCTATCTATCTATCTATCTATCTATCTATCTATCTATCTATCTATCTATCTATCTATCTATCTATCTATCTGCTTTTGCTAGTTTCTTTAATATGATACTATATTTTTCTTCACAAAAATGTCCTGGTTTATTTTCATGTTGTAATTGTTGAACTTTTGTATTTACTTTGTGTTTTCATAACTTTGCATGTTGAGCCCAAGGAGGCAGGGCCTCTGTGTGTTGCTTTGCCTATTCCTATTTAATGGCCCAGTTTGCCTCAGGCAGATTGCCAAGGCCTTCTTTTTTAATGGATTTTGTTGTTTAGTTCCTTTTGTGTTCCCTTTTGATTACTATTTGTAAGCTTGTTAGTAATTTGACCAATTTTTGTTCTTGTTTGAGAGTTTGTTTTAATTAGTTGACCTTTTTTTTTCTTTTATATTTTCTTGTTTTCCTTTTTTTGTTAGTTTTGCATTTTATTCTTTTGTATGGTTTTGGTAACTCTGAGGTTTGAAATTTTGAAAAATGCATTGACATTTTGGGATTTTATTTAATGTAATAAAGAAATTTCAAATTCAATGTTTTGTTTTTTTTGGATCAAGTTCCCTTCTGCTTTCTGAGTCGGTTAAGTCAGAATCACAAAACCCACACTCTTGTTGACTAAATGGGAGTTTTTCAAACACTCCAGGTTCTATTGTATAACTTTGTCTTTCCTGATTTATATTGTTTGTGTGTGTCCCTTTTTTCCTTGTCTGCTCAGGAGGTAAGCGTGTGTGTGTATAGATAAATTACTGTGCAAAAGTTTTAAGTCACCCAAGAAAATTATTTTTCAAACTAATTATCTGGGCATTAAGTGTTTTGTTTGTTAGAGGGAAAACACTGCCTAGGTTAACAGGGTTGTTAGGTTAGATCAATTTAGGGAGACTTTATTATCCCAGTGGGAAATTTGTTTGCAGCTGGAAAGTACAAAAACACAAGACATTGTTCCAGAGATCCAATAGATACACAAAGACACAACATTTGACAACTAGTGTTACCACATAAACACACACTCAAGATCAATACAAAGAAGAATAGTTCTTTTCAACAGTTTACAAAATAATAAGGCAGAATTTAATATTTAGCAGAATCCCTACCAGTAACATAATTAAAAATGCTTTTAGCTCTAGGAATAAAAGAGTTTTTAAACCTGTTGCTCTTTACCTTTGGAAACCTAAATCTGCAGCCTGATGGCAACAGCTGGAATTTAGAGCAAAGAGAATGACTATTGTCTGAGAGACTTGCGTTGGCTTTTATTCTAACCTGTTTGCAATACAAATTCAGTGATAGAGGTCTGCTGTGAAACAATAGTTTACTGCTAATTTTTGTGGTACTGTACTAGGGTGTTGAACCGTGTTAGCCGTTATGAATGTAGTGGGAAGTCAAGCAAAATGGCACATTTTATTGGCTAACTAGAAAGAGTACAATATGCAAGCTTTCGAGGCAACTCAGGCCCCTTCTTCAGGCAAAATATAATGTTTATGAGTACATTTTGCTCAACTTCACACCACTGCTAATGTTTTTAATGTTGTTGTTAAAATGATTTACATTCTTATTGCCGAGAATGCCAAACCAACAGATATGTAACAATGGATTCAATTAAGGCCAAAGAAGTTAATTAGCAGTGAAAACTGGCCACTGATAAGGAAAAGGGTTAGAATGAAAACCTGCAGCCACTGCAGCCCACCAGGACCCAAGCTGGACACCCTTGATGTTGACCTTAGCAAAATGTTTCCAGATCTCTACTATAGTCCTTATGTGTTACTTTATCTTTTATATCTATGATTCCAGGCAATCAGATCAAGTACCAGAACAGGCAGAATAAGAAGGTTACACGCTTATTTATGTATTATAGATAGTACGTTTTAATCTTTAAATATTATAACTAGTGCCATAAACAAAAGCAAATAGAATGTGACTTTATAAACCACACAACCTGGTAGTGCTAGATGTGTAGTTTCATAAACTTGTAGTTATATTTGATTCCCTTTTAAGTCAGCTCATTGTCTGCATAAGACCAGGAAGGCATATGTCCGATCAGAGAGACTTGGTCTTCTCCTCTATAGTTGGAAAAATGGCAGACAGAGAGAGAGAGAGAGAGAGAAAGAAGAAGCCAAACTTATGCCAATTCTTTATTATCCTGTCACACATCAGAGGCCAGTGGGGCATCATGGTGCCAGGTGATTCAGCCACCAGTCCTATTCAGCTACAACTCAGTTCTCCAATAATTAGTAGGATAAGTCGACTCTCTACTTCATACCAGTTCTTCTTTCAGCATGACCCCGTTCCATCTCCAGCAAGAATGGCTTTTCTTCTCAGCCCAGGCTAGCTGACCAGTAAATTCCTGCTTTGGAATTTCATCTTGGGGCTACCTGCAAGCAACGGTCTTATCAATGGGTGGGCTAAAACACATATATTGTTAGAAGTGAATAATAAAAAGCAATCTCTACGCAAAAGTTTTGTATCATCTATAGTCAACTGTATAACAACCGCACTCACGTTCATAGGATGGCGAGTCTTTGAGTGAAATCAAACCAAAGCTGACTTTCAAGATATGGTGTTCAAGCTGCCATAAAGAAATTAAAAAACAAAAACTGGACGATTAAAGACAGAAAAGGCTAATTGTTTGCCATCTGATTAACAGTATCGAAAGATCACTTACTTAAAAAAACAGAAGAAAATCCAGTAAAGTGTTTGCCCAGCATCCGGCACTAAACTACACCTTTCAGCCAAGTCTTGAAGAAATAGTCCTGTAGGGTGTGTTGCAGCTAAGACAATATTCATATGGAAAGGCAGCAAGCAAAAGAAATTACAGGATGTGAAAGACTATGAAATGTGGTGTAAGGGCCAATAGCACAAAGTCTTACCAAGTCATAAGTCCAAATTTCAACAATTTTCATTTAAAAAAGATGAAAGCATGACAGGAGATCAGTTGGTGAGAACTACTGTATATTGTGTCCTGTCTGGAGCCTTCTCTGTCATGATCTGGGTGTACATTTGGTACACTACTGGATTAGGCTCCTCAGCAGGGTTACAAATTATTATTATTATTATTATTATTATTATTATTATTTGCAATTCACAGTCTTTACATAATCATTGATGCTAAGTTAGATGAGTGGATCTCAACCAGAGACTTAGAACTCATCTCACAATGGAAACCTTTTCAGAATGTGTACTGTGCCATGAGGTGCGAACTTCTGAACCTCTTTGGCAGTTGATATTCCTGGGAGCTGTTCAAAGTAGCTGTTGAAACTCTTTTAAAGGCAACCAAGTACTCCAGTGATAACTATCACTGTTCTTACCTTTGTGTTCCACATTCACTTGGTTTCTATGTCTAGCTAGAATGGACCATTTGGAGCTCCTCCTGGTTTGTAGAGTCAATTGGTGTTCTCACACAAGGAAATATCTCTTTCAGTGGACTTTTCGACATCACACATCATCTGCAATAGTTTATCTTCGGAGAAGGTGTTGGAGTTGCTAATGCCTCTCTGCAGGTATTAGAGAGTAATGACATTGAAATATGGTAACAAGGTTCTGCTTGTGCCATATGTCATTTGTTGCCTTTCCCATGTTTGCTCTCATGCTCTTTGGAGCATAGTACTAACACCACATAACATCCTATTTTTCTTCCTTGGTCTACTGTATTATTTTCCTTGGGTTATAGATATTCAGACAAGGTAACGCAAACCTTAATTGGTATTTCCAAGGGGGTGGGGGGCACAGTGGTACAGTGTTAAGAGAACAGGATATTCATGCCAGGTCCTCCCTGCGTGGAGCTTATATGTTCTCCTCACGCCTGTATGAGTTTCCTCCCTCAATCCAAAGACATACAGGTTAGATGAACTGGTGATCCTAAATTTGCCCTCATGTGTGGTTTGTGTGGTGTGTGTGTGTGTGTTGTTGGGGGTGTTTGCCCTGAAATGGACTGGCATCCTGTCCAGGGTTTGTACCTGTCCTGTGCCCTATGCTGGCTGGGATAGACTCCAGCACCCCTCATGACCCTGTTCAGGATGAAGCAAGTTAGGAAATGACTGACTGACTGACAGACCACAAGGAGCAAAAGTTAAGACTTTACCATCATACTCATTATTATTATTATTATTATTATTATTATTATTATTGACAATTAAGTCTGGAGTGTTTCCTTCCTAATGCCCAGTATTGCCTTAATAGACTCTGTCTGTCGCACTGTTAGCATGAACTGGATTAACATACCTTGCCCTGGATAGGTTTGAGGAAATGTTACGGTATTAGCTGAGCTACCTGTCTAAGATAGGTTAAAATCTAAGTAATCAACATAGACCTCAGCCTTAACATTTGCAATGCACCATCTATTGCAATGTATTTTGTAATGCATGTAGATCATAAAATGACAAATGAATTTCACGTGTCTCTATTATATGCTGTTTGGTATAGGATTCATAAAAGCAGTGTTAATATTTGTAATCCTCCATCTGTTGGAATGACAAATGCAATGCATACGTCTCTGTTATATGCCATTTTCTATAGGATTCGTAACAGCTGTGTTAATGTTTGTGATGCAACAACTATCTGAATGACGCTTTCCTTTTATTACAATGGATATGGTGCTAATAGTGGAAGCAATCCTAGTAGTGATAAAAAAAAACAAAAAGAGGAACAGATGTTGTTGGGATGCTGCAGCATACCGGATCACAAACGCGGTAACACTGCGGACTTCCGTGAACAGGCGAGAATCAAGACGAGGTCGTTGTCTTGGGACTGGCGACCACTTGCTTCTGTCCTTTAACCCGAAAGAGGGTGATATGTTGCGACTCATACTGCGGAGCACAGACCGCCTGTTTGCACGGCGGCTCATTTGCTCTGGGAGTCTGTTGAATAGAAGATCGGTGTTATCAGGAAGGCCGGTAGAGACGGCGGGATGGACGCTTCTGACCGGGAGATCAGGCGCACATCAGGTCAGTCCGACTGCTTAGTATCGACAGTGTATAAATCGATGTGATAACAGCAGTTATTTCTGCGAACAAATCAACTTGTCGACTAGATTTTTAAATGAATTGTGTTTTGTAAACCTGCTTTTTTTTATTAAGTCGGATCTGCTGCGTTATAGAACAGATGTCTAATGATTTGCCCAATGCAATTTATGAACTGAATATAGTCCAGTAAAACGTGAAGGCATTAAATTCGATCTGCAGAGGTGCAGATTTCAAACTGTGCTTGTGCCGACATTCATCTGTTGAAGGTAGACTAGTGCCAGGCAACTTTTTCCGTAGCTTGCCATATTAACATCATCTGTCAATTTACCCCTCTGGTCCTACTAACTCTTTTTCATAACATAATGTTCTCAAACCTGCTTAAATAGTTCATGATCACAGGGAGAAGGAGCCACTCCGAATAGCATGTGGCATAAGAAAGGCGCCAACCCAAGGCAGGGCAGCAGTCCGTCATTCACATTCAAGTACCTCAGCATAAGAAATCTGTTATTATTATTATTATTATTGTTATATTTTATAATATTACTATAATGCTATGGATAGGGAATCGTTATTATAGATTTTTATGATATTAATACAATGTTGTCATTATACATCTGGGGTCCTCAGCTCCTGTCATGGAGGGCTGCAGGTTTTCATTCTAACCCTTTTCTTAATGAGTGACCTGTTTTTGCTGCTAATTAACTTCTTTTGAATTAATTTTAATTGCCTTGCTCTTAATGACTCAGACCCCTTAGTTGTTTCTTCCTTAATTAACAGCCAAACAATAATGTGATTAAAAAAAAAAAAAAGAGCCAAAACATGACCGGCAAACTGTGTCCATCATACAATATCTGAAAATAAAGAACAATGGAGGTCTCAGGAATGCTCAGGTTCCCAAACATTTTAAGAGTGTGGTTAGAAAAGGGAAAATCAACAAATTGTCTGCTGTTGCACAGTGAGAGCAGCAACAAGCCATGGAAGTAAAGGAGGGATTTATAATTAACAACAAGATTCGGCTCCTAATTTAGCAATTGGTTGGAGTTTGAGGCCCTGACTTAGTTGGTCTTCTGTTGGCTCACTCACTTATACAATACAGTACAGTTTATTTTTGTATAGCCCAAAATCACACAAGGAGTGCTGCAATGGGCTTTAACAGGCCCTGCCTCTTTACAGCCCCCCCCAGCCTTGACTCTCTAAGAAAACAAGGAAAAACTCCCAAAAAAAACCCAGTAGGGAAAAAACTGGAAGAAACCTCGGGAAAGGCAGTTCAAAGAGAGACCCCTTTCCAGGTGGATTGGGCGTGCAGTGGGTGTCAAAAAGAAGGGGGTCAATACAATACACAGAACAAATCCTCAGTACAGTATACAAATAAAAATTTTAGAAATATGCAGCAGAATTTAACTGTAGATGATATCAGATAATATGATTTCACATTTCATTTCTGTTTGGGTGCCATTTAAGGAAAGAAATGAAGCAATTCAGAGGAACAAATCTTAAAAAAAAAACAAGTCAATTAAAATGAAAGGAAAAGGAGTTAACAAGCAACAAAAACTGGTCACCAATTAATACAAGGATTACAATGAAAACCTGCAGCTGCTGTGGCCCTCCAGGACCTGAGTTGGAGACCAGTTAGATGTATTCGTATTTAGAGAGTTGAGTACTTGCTATTTACTGTCTATTTACTGTCTTGGAGTTTAGCAGCTAAGCATTTCACTACATATTGTACTGTGTGTTTGTGACACATAAAATTACACTTTTTTTTTTTTTTTTTCTTTTTGAAACTTGCCTGCTTAATCTGTTAATTTTATTGAGCCAGATGCAGTAGCAGTCCTCCTTTGGCCCAGCTTTCTATGACAGAGACACACAGTCTACACAGATATTAATAAGCAGGTCAAGTCTGTATACTGAACAGCATTCACAGAGATAATGGGAGGCTTTGTGGCGGAGTGTTTAGTACTGTAGAAGTGGGCTCTATTCAATAAGGGCGCACACAAAAAGGCAAGCTTCAAAAGGGCGACCTCAGTTGAGCGCGGCGAATAAAGGCGTTCGTAGATAATTTTATGCATTCATTAATTGGATGTTTTAATATTCTTGCTTTCACCTTTTTATACGTTCAATCATTGCCTTTATCTAATACATTTTCTGTAATAATTTTGGTGCGTTTGCCTTTATTCGCTGCACCCAATTGAGGTCGCCCTTTTAAAGTTCGACTTTATATACGCGCCATTATTGAAGGATACCGTCGTAGTGTTGGTTAGCCTGCCTTTTTATTTTATTATTATTATTATTATTATTATTATTCCCGCACTTATTTTAACTTCACCTGTTTGTTGTCTGCTGCAAATCTTATAATGGATATTTAACCCGCTTCCTATTGTCCAAGTGACTTGAAGTTTTGCACACTTACGCACTTCCGATGACAATACATGAATCAATAATCAGTTCCACTAATTAATTGATTAATCCGTGTTAATTAAGAAATTTTCATATGAAGAATAGTTCAAGATTTCACCAATAGATGGTGCTAGTAACGGATAGATATATTAAAGGAAGTGTTAGAATATTGATTACAAAATTAAACTAAAACAAACCCAAAACTAAAAAGTTGAAAATAATACTATATATAAAAAAAACATTTTTTAAATCCACGCTTATATTAAGTTAAAAAGTGTACTAAAATAAAAAAGAAGTTTTCATCAATCAACATTCAAAAAACACTTCTTAAAATCTTAGCAAAAGCGCCCACCTTTTATTTTACGAGTGATGTCAGAGAGACTTGTTTTTTTACTTTTTAGTACACTTTTTAACTTAATATAAGTGTGGTTTTAAAAAGTAATTTATATATATATAGTATTTTTAGTTTGTTTTTAAAACCAAGATTAACAAGGTGTAATAAAAAAATACAGGGGCATTCTACTCAATCAAACATTTAATAACATAACAGATACAACCATTTAATTCAAAATAAAGCAAAAACAGCTAAACAAAGCAAAGCACAATTCAGTCCCAAACAAAAGAAAGAAAAAAAGGATAGAGACATGATCAGAAAGAGAGAATAAAATCTCTTCTTTTTTAAAAAATGATAAAACAATGAATAAATTAACAGAGTTAATCACTCCCCCAGCATGCTCATTTTAAAGTAATATTAATGAATTCTTACAGTATTTTTTTAAAAATTGGACATCTCTTCTAAGAGACAATTTGTTTTGTTCCAATTTAAGATCATATAGAATGCAGACGGTGAGCCGGGCTTCTTCCAGTTGAGTGAGGTGCGTCTGCGTGCTAGCAGTGTGCTGTAGGACATCACAATCGATTTATCCACATGCGCTGTTCACAGATTAGCAGTGATTGTGACACCAAGACTGTCTGAGAAGTTTGCAAAGATTTTTTTGTGCAATATTTTGTTAATTTAGTGCATTCTGAAAACAAATATGGCTTAGTGAAGCTGGAGCTAGATGGCAATGCTGTAGGTTTGATCTTGCCCTTGGGTGCATTTTGGACAATTCTAAGCGAGCTAAATGTGATCGATGAAAGCCCTTTAGTTGACGTATGGAATGCCTGCTGCATATACCATAGAACAAGAGTGGATTTTTCTGTGTGGTGGAGCTCCACTCCTTTTCTGAGATGCCAAATTGTAAGGTCAGTATTCCAACCCGTCCCCTCAAAGACCTGCGTACTGCGTGCTAGGAGGTAACTCTAAACTGGCCCTGTGTCAGTGGGCCGTGGGTGTGTGCGTGCAGGTAAGCCCTGCAGTCCAGGTTTGGTTCCTACGTTGCACCTGCTGCTCCTATAATAGGCTCGGATTCCACTGAGCCTGAAATGGTTTACTGGAGGGATGAACGATTTGCCTCACACTGTTAGTTTTGGATTTGGGAGAAGGTGGAAAGATCTGAAGAAGTCACCTGGTGCTGCTAAACATTCTCTGACTCGCAGTGGCAAAGGTGTGGGGTAATGGATTTGGCGGAAGGCCGCATCAGTGTGCATCCACAAGGAAAAAAGATCAATCTGACGCGAGGTTTAAAACAAAAGAAATGAGAACTATGGAGGCACTGATACCAAGTACTTAATGAGTACGTTTATTAGAAGGACACTACATTTACAACATAATATTATAACAACAGAGTTTTATTTGGTAAATCTTAGTAAATAAAGCAAGCTTTTTGTTTAATAAAGGAGAATTGGCGGAGTGGTGGCTCTGAGGCTAAGGATCTGTGCTGGTATCCTGAAGGTTGAATCCCCGTCGCTGCCAAAAGAGATCCTACTCTGCTGGGCCCTTGAGCAAGGCCCTTCACCTTCAATTGCTCCGGGAGTGCCGTACAATGGCTGACCCTGTGCTCTGACCCCAAGGGGTATGCGAAAACTAACAAATTCCTAATACGAGAAATTGTATAAGGCGAAATAAAGAACAAAAAAAAAGGATTCTTTTAATTGTGTTTATTAAAATTAACATAAGTTCTGCCAAATGGTTTTAATGTTTAGCTAACAATAGGTACAAAAATGCATAGATATTATCCTTACATGCACAAAGTAGGGCAGTTAGCAGTGTTAATAACTGTGACAATTTGAGAATTGAGATGGGTAAATTAGGTGAACTCCATTGCATGTTAATAATACTAATATATTCCTTTTACTTTAAAATCACAATGTAACTCCAGGCTGTTTTTATGTTTCACCCTCTCAGTATTTTAGCTTTAATGCCATTCATCTTTTGTTTTGTGTGTATAGCCTTTTTTGTGAAACAAATAATTCAACCTAAAAATCTTTTGCCTTTGTGTTCTTCATGCAGGGGCAATTCACTGTTTCAACATCGTCACGCTGCTTCAGTGTTTCTTCAAGAAGAAATGAAGAGAATAAGCTTATTTATAAAGGGAATCTGGCAAAAGCAATAATTCGTAAGTTTCAAGCCACAATATTCATTTTTTTGGTAATGCACAAAACTACTCAGAAAATCATAATGTTACTATATAAAAAATATTAAATATTTAAATATTAAATAAAAACTGGTGGTCACTTTGCACTTTTTATCTGAGTGTCATTAATTCATTTAATAAATGAAGAGTTTATTTAGACATTTTTAGCTCATCAAGACCGTCACAACCCCATACCTTTAATATTTATTTTAAAGAAAAATTAGTGCAGTAGTTTTCTTCATTAGCTGTTAATCAAACAGTTCTGTAACATTTGTATATTCTTTTTCTTGAGCTTATTTAAAGTTGTAATTCCTCCTTGGGGATAAATCTTATCTATCAATCTCTCTGTCTATCTATCTATCTATCTATCTATCGATCAGTCTGTCTCTATCTATCGATCTGTCTGTCTATCTATCTATCTATCGATCTGTCTGTCTATCT
>JANRMT010062820.1:4540223-4608616 GCA_026402145.1 Polypterus bichir lapradei
TCTGTCTGTCTATCTGTCAGTCTGTCTATCTATCTATCAATCTGTCTGTCTATCTATCGATCTGTTTGTCTATCTATCGATCTGTCTGTCTGTCTATCTGTCGATCTATCTGTTGATCGATCTGTCTGTCTATCTATCGATCTGTCTGTCTATCTATCGATCTGTCTGTCTATCTATCTATTGATCTGTCTGTTTTGTCATATTTGTTGTGAGAGCTACGATGGCCTTGATAATTTAGATAGGTGGTTAGCGGGAATACCTTTTAACTCCGAGTTGTGCAGGGTGTTTTTATTTTAGCACTTTTATCCAACAAATAAATGGTTATTTAGATATCGATTTTCCTGGTCTGTTGTGTGATCCAATTACATCGCAGCTTAAGCCGTCGGACAGATGGCATCTCATGGCTCTCATGGTATAAAGTGGAGTCCAGGGTTGTTTCAATGACTACAAGTTTCCCAGGTCCTGTGGCTGTCAAACCAAGCCCAAGTCATGCTTGACAGTGTGCATGAAGTTACACTAAGTTTAATTTTTGCCAAACATAGCATTGTGCATGATGTCCAAGCATCTCCAGCTTGGTTTCATCAATCCAAACGTTGTTGTTCTCAAATGTTTGTGGGTTGGTACACCTAAGCCATGGCGCTATATTTCTTATGGAGAGAAGGGGATTTTGCTTTGCCACCCTTCCATGAAAGCCATACTTGTTCTGTCTTTATGAACATTGCCAACATACCAAAGTCAGTTGGTCACGTGAAGTAGTTTTTGGGGTTTTTCTTCATTTCTTTGAGCATTAAATGGTCTTACCTTGGGCTAAATTTTCTGGGGCATTGACTTCTGGGAGGATTGGCACCTGTCGTGAAAGCTCTCCATTTGGAAATGGCTCTCACTGTAGAATGTTGAACTTCAAATTGTTTGGTAATGGCCTTGTAACCCTTTCTGGACTGATGAGCCACAACAATTGCATCCCTGAGGTCATGGCTGATGTCCTTTCTCCTTGGCATGATGGGAACGTAATCTTGAGTGCTCTAGAACACCAAACTAGCCAATGTTTCGGTGTTATAGACATCTTCACACTTCCAGGTAATTATCTCATCTTGTGCATGTATTTAATAACATGTGGCTGCTAAACACCCAGTTATTTACTGTGGAAGATTTAAAGGTGCACTACTTGATTTTTCCCCATGTGGTATCTGAATGTTTGTTTGAAATCTGTTATGCTTTATTTGTCATCGGAGCTTAGATGTCTCCGTTTATAGCAGTTGGTGATGACAGCACAATTGTGTTGTAGACCCCGATTAATAGAATCACAGTATTCAAGGAGGTTGTGCTTTCTTTTTTCCATAACTGTTCATGGGCGGAGTGGTGGCTCTGAGGTAGGGATCTGCACTGGCAAACAGAAGATTCCCAGTTAGGATCCCATAAACGCCAAAAGAGACTCTACTCTGTTGGGCCCTTGAGCGAGGCCCTTAACCTGCAATGGCTCAGTTCTGGGTATGACGTTAATCTGCATCCAGCCCCGAATGGAGGCCCTCCAACCTGCAGGGTAAAACCTAGGGTTTGGTGGCAGAATTGGCACTCCAGCCACCATAAAAAAAACTCACAATGTTCCATCTGCACACGGGTCCTAATCTGGGATCCTGAGTTGGTTTGTCATGTGGTGGGTGCGGCAATGCGCTGTATCAGCGTGTGCTCCTAACCTCTTGTTCATGAGTAGAAATGAGAATCTGTAACCCCGAATGTTTTAAAGTGCAAGGACAGGAGCAAATTGGGGCAGGTTTTTAGGAAGAATCCCCGCGGCCAGAGCCTTTTCAGCATGCATTTTGACGCCATTCACTACAGACTTTTTAATGAGTTGTGTGATATGTGTATCTATTCCAGAGAATTGTGTATGGCCCCACAACACTAGTGCAAACCTAAAATTGGAATACTCGTAGCATATATGAAATAGTTACGTAAGTGAGGTAGCATATATTGATGGTAATTACACATAACATGCTCAGTGTTTATACCCAAAGATGTACTTGAGACAAATCTGATTGCAAAGGAGGCAGGGCTGGGATTCTTCTTTGCTCTGAACACAAGTCCTTTGTAGAGCAAACACAGAACAGACGTAACCAGTTACACATCGGAACACACCAACAGCATGAAAGGGGAGTAAAGGAGGGAGCAAGCAACGGTAACAGAGCATAAGTGCCACTTGACACACTGACAGCTTCTTCTTCTTCTTCTGCTCCCCTTAGGGGTCGCCACAGTGGATCAACTTTTTCCATATCTTTCTGTCCTCTACATCTTGCTCTGTCACACCCATCACCTGCATGTTCTCTCTCAACACGTCCATAAACCTTCTCTTAGGCCTTCCTCTTTTTCTCTTCCCTGGCAGCTCTATCCTTAGCATCCTTCTCCCAATATACTCAGCATCTCTCCTCTGCACATGTCCAAACCAAAGCAATCTCGCCTCTCTGACTTCGTCTCCCAACCGTCCAACTTGAGCTGACCTTCTAATGTCCTCGTTTCTAATCCTGTCCATCCTCGTCACACCCAATGCAAATCTTAGCATCTTTAACTCTGCCACCTCCAGCTCTGTCTTCTGCTTTCTGGTCAGTGCTACCGTCTCCAACCCATATAACGTAGCTGGTCTCACTACCGTCCTGTAGACCTTCCCTTTCACTCTTGCTGATACCCGTCTGTCACAAATCACTCCTGACACTCTTCTCCACCATTCCACCCTACCTGAACTCTCTTTGTCACCTTTATTCCACACTCCCTGTTACTCTGTACTGTTGATCCCAAGTACTTAAACTCATCCACCTTCACCAACTCCACTCCCTGCATCCTCACCATTCAACTGACCTCCCTCTCATTCACACACATGTATTCCATCTTGTTCCTACTGACCTTCATTCCTCTCCTCTCTAGAGCAGATCTCCACCTCTCTAGAGTCTCCTCGACCTGCTCCCTACTCTCACTACAGATCACAATGTCATCAGCAAACATCATAGTCCACGGGGACTCCTGTCTAATCTCGTCTGTCAACCTGTCCATCACCATTGCAAATAAGAAAGGGCTCAGAGCCGATCCCTGATGTAATCCCACCTCCATGTTGAATGCATCCGTCACTCCTACAGCAAACCTCAACACTGTCACACTTCCCTCTTACATATCCTGTACAACTCCTACGAACTTCTCTGCCATTTCCGACTTCCTCATACAATACCACAACTCCTCTCGAGGCAACCCTGTCATTTGCTTTCTCCAGGTCCACAAAGACACAGTGCAACTCCTTCTGGCTTTCTCTATACTTTTCCATCAACACCCTCAGAGCAAACATCACATCTGTTGTGCTTTTTTTGGCATGAAACCATACTGCTGCCCACTAATCATCACCTCACTTCTTAATCGAGCTTACACTACTCTTTCCCATAACTTCATGCTGTGGCTCATCAATTTTATCCCTCTGTCGTCACTATAGCTCTGCACATCCCCCTTATTCTTAAATATCGGTACTGATACACTTCTTCTTCACTCCTCAGGCATCCTCTCACTTTCCAAGATTCCATTAAACAGTCTGGTTAAAATCTCCACTGCCATCTCTCCTAAACACCTCCATGCTTCCATAGGTATGTCATCTGGACCAACGGCCTTTCCATTCTTCATCCTCTTCATAGCTGTCCTTACGTCCTCCTTGCTAATCCGTTGCACTTCCTGATTTTCTATCTCCACATCCATAATCGCACTGACTCAAGCCCTGTAAGGCAGGTATATATTTTAACTGATCACTTTTTGAATTTTCTTCTTTGCTCTTTACGTTAGCTGTACAGATGTATTTCCAATATTTTGAGAGAACTGTTATAATATCTCACTCTGATATTTAAGTACTTATTGCTCATCTTCAAGGACAGAAGAGTTGCACTTTGCTTCACTCTGTTCAGGATAAGAGGCAACACATTTAATTGCTATAAAAAAATGTCAAAACGAATTTTAAAATAAGTAAAAGATGAATTCTCTTTGTCTTTCAGGTGTAAAGTTCTTCTCCTATTCCTCCAGTATGTTTAGCATCTGTGTTGCACCTTATCTTTTTCTGAAAACTGGGATTGGAGTCGATAGTCTTGCTTTACAAGTGGCGTTTTGTGGAATCATTGGATTCTTTACCTTTTTGACCCCGGTGCTCCTTCATACGATTACTAAGGGCTACGTGGTCCGCCTGTATCACAGTCCTCAGACGGATATCTACACAGCAGTTACCTACAGCGCGTTACTGTCCGAGAAAAAAACTGTATTTCATCAAACGGATGTCCAAGTACCCGATGTCAGTAAGATGTTCACAAGTTTTTATGCTAAGAAGAAGTCCATGTTGGTAAATCCAATGCTTTTTGAAGTACCGAGTGACTACAATCATCTGATGGGCTTTGATAAACCATTTCTGTTTGACTTGGAAGAACTGCAGTTTCAGGATAAAAGGAAAGAGGAATAAGACACATTGTAAAGATGGACTTCTTTTAATATGGGAAATGCAAATAAAACACTTCTAAAATACGCCCGTGGTATCCGATTTCTTTGGGTCTTAAAGAAAGCAGTTAAGCTAAGAATGCAAAGTAGGCCTTAAACTGGAATATTCACAAACCGCTTGAAAGAGAAAAGCCTCCACAGCACGGAGTTATTGAATTAAAGCTGAGCAGGATTTCAAAATGTATTTTAATGTAGAACTTCACTCTGGTTAGGTGAATCGGCCCGGGTGTGTGCCCTGCAGTGGACTGGCGCCCTGTCCAGGGTTGTGCCCAATGCTAGGCTCCAGCAGGCCCCCGTCAGCCTGTTCAGGACTAAGCGGCTCATGTAATCATTTTGGTATTTTTTAAACAACTCGACACAAATTGAAATGTCGTAGCTCTTCAAAAAGTAGCAAAGCTTGGTCTGCATCTGCTGAATAAATCTGTTCTGTGGTACTGGGCGAGGACTGCGGTCATGCTGGGCATTGGCACCCGATTCAGCTTTTTGCAGGTGAAACAGTCATTGCTGTCTGATAATGGTCAGTTTGATGTGGCATTATGTTTTTGTTTTTTTGGGGGTGAACTGTTGTAAGCAGATGACGAATAAAGCGGGACTCGATAGAGCTACTAATTCTTATTATCCAGTTTAAGCAACATTTGTCACGCTCAACAATGGAGAGAATGAAAACTTGGAGATTATTTCAATTAAAAAAATATATTGTATGGTGAATACTGAAATCCCAAGGATCATGTAAGTCAGTCAACTGCTATGGAAGGATTTCCAAATTGCCAAACAAGAAGAAAAGCTGCTTCTGCTTCCTGACCATTGACAGCCGTCTGTCTCGAACATCTGGACATTACGCTGCACTGCTTTATTGTCTTCATGGTTTAGTTTTTGGGAACTCGACAATATCGGTTTTGATACATGAATTTCAGGTAATAGTAATATTCTATAACCAGTAACAGTGCACCGCACGATAACGTGCAGCGAATACATTTGAATCATAGTTTTCATACTCTTTCTCTGTATGTGCCTTGAGCATGGGAAAGGTGCATGAATAAAATGTATTATCATTATTATTATGTTTAGCATTTGTTTGCTCAGAGGTTGATGAGCTTGCTGCTTCCTGAGCAGCTCTTCTTTTCTCCCCCCAAGTGGCCCGCTGCTTCTCTTCTTTCGTTTGCATCTTTTCGCGTTAAAACTGATTAAGTCAATTCTTGTGTTTCAATTAGTACAGTGGAACCTTGGGTCACGAGTGCTTCTGAACACGAACAAATCGGGTTACGACCAAAAAGTTCGCCAAACTTTTGCATCTGTTCACGACCACACACTCGGTATATGAACAAGCCAGTTTCCCTTCCGGTTCGTACGCGCCGATGATTTCCGCACGTGTTCAGTCTCTCCCTGTGCATTCCCTGTGCAGCGAGAGAGAAAGGGCGAGCGGGCGAGAGAGAGAAAGGGGGCGAGCAGGCGAGAGAGGGGGGGGGGGCGAGAGAGAGAGAGAGAGAGAGAGAGGGCAAGTGGGCGAGAGAGAGAGTGTGCTGGCCGCGTAAGGCCGAAAAGGCAGTTAGAGAATGCACCGGGCTTGTTTTTAAAGAGTCTGCTTCTAGCATTTTCTGTTCAAGGTGTTCTCAGTGTTATTCAATGTTTTTACATTTAGTTTACTATTACACTGTGCATTCTAAGGTATACTTAACTATTTTTGTGCTTAAAACTCTTGAAAAAAATATATATTTATATACAGCTTGTTCGGTCCGGAACGGATTAATTGTATTTACATACAATCCTATGTGGAAAATTACTTCAGGTCATGACCAAATCAGGTTGCGACCAGAGTTTTGGAACGAATTACGGTTGTGACCCGAGGTTCCACTGTACGTCTTCTTTAATTTTTCACTTAAGCTGGCACTTAAGTCTTCAATCTGCCTCAAGAATGATTTAAGATCTGAAGAGCTAATTAATCATAATAATTCTTTGCATTTATATAGCGCTTTTCTCACTACTCAAAGCGCTCAGCATTTGCAGGTTAAGGGCCAAGCTCAAGGGC
The DNA here is from genome assembly GCA_026402145.1 of Polypterus bichir lapradei. NCBI lineage: Eukaryota > Metazoa > Chordata > Cladistia > Polypteriformes > Polypteridae > Polypterus > Polypterus bichir. Next base: position 4,546,753 of record JANRMT010062820.1, read on the forward strand.
CCATCAGAGCAGAGTCCATTTTGGCATTTACAGGATTTGAACCGGCAACCTTCTGATTGCCAGTGCAGATCCCCAGCCTCAGAGCCACCACTCTGGGAAGTGACAGCGAAGGTGGTAGGAATGAGAATAGTGCCCATATGCATGTGCCGCACGGCCGCTGCCGAGAGTTGATTGTACAATAAAATAAAAATAAAAAGAGGAATAACCTTGGAGGTCAATCATCACCCCGAAAGCGGATAGTAGACGTCAGGTAGTATATGTGTACCAAATGTCAGGTCAACAGGTCAAACGGTTTGCGAGCTACTGATGATTTAAAATCCTGGACAGACAAACGGACAGCCACGGTAGCATATTATATATCATCTTCTTCTTTCAGCTGCTCACGTTAGGGTTTTCCACAGCGGATCATCTTCCATATCTTCCTGTCCTCGTCATCTTGCTCTGTCACACCCATCATCTGCAAGTCTTCTCTCACCACATCCATAAACCTTCTCTTAGGCCTTCCTCTTTTCCTCTTCTCCGGCAGATCTATATTTAACATCTTTCTCCCAATATACCCAGCATCTCTCCTCTGCACATGTCCAAACCAACGTAATCTCGCCTCTCTGAGTTTGTCTTCCAACTGTCCAACTTGAGCTGACCCTCTAATGTCCTCATTTCTAATCCTATCCATCCTCGTCACACCCATTGCAAATCTTAGCACCTTTAACTCTGCCACCTCCAGTTCTGTCTCCTGCTTTCTGGTCAGTGCCACCGTCTCCAGCCCATATAACATAGCTGGACTCACTACCGTCCTGTAGGCCTTCCTTTCACTCTTGCTGATACCCGTCTGTCACAAATCACTCCTGACACTCTTCTCCACCCATTCCACCCTGCCTGTACTCTCTTCTTCATTTCTCCTCCACAATCCCCATTACTCTGTACTGTTGATCCCAAGTATTTAAACTCATCCACCTTCGCCAGCTCTACTCCCCTCATCCTCACCACTCCACTGACCTCCCTCTCATTCACACACATGTATTCTGTTTTGTTCCTACTGACCTTCATTCCTCTCCTCTCCAGAGCAGATCTCCACCTCTCCAGGGTAGCGTGTTTTATGTAAAGATGATATTTTGCAGACTACATCAGGAAGAGCAGAAGAGTGTAGGTTGGCCTGACGGGAGTTCACATGAATTATTGAGCTGACCTGATTGTTCAGAGGATGAGCTTGTGATTCACTTACAGTGTTCAGTATGGCAATGTTTCCTTCATGTGATCTGTTGAACGTCCTGCACTGCTTTGCAGCTTATTCCCTTTCTTTTTATGAATATTTTGATGTATTTGTACATGTTGGACTTTTACCACGGCAGACACTGTGTAAAATAAAGATGGACTGACTGACTGACGCCTCCCTTTTATATATATCTAACAGGTAATCGAGGAGTGGGAGTTTAACCCGACCACACGCAGTGCACTGCAGACACCAACGCCGTCAGCAGGGCACCAGTCCATACCAGGGTACGCTCACAGATGCTGTGCCTATAAAGAGAAGTGGAAGTTTTCACATTTTATTGTTGCACAACGGTGGGTCACAGAAGATTTACATTTTTGATGCTGGTCAGTAGAACAAGCCTGGTAAATGTGAAAGTGGAAAGACATCTCTGCCCAATGGTCTCAATTATTTGGCAAAATAAAACATAAAATAATCGATCACACAAGTGTTCACCCCCTTCCAGTCAGTATTTAGCAGATGTACGTTTGGCAGACACACCAGCCTTGTGTTTGTGGGCACAGGGTTCCTCTTTTTCTGTCCCCTTTGCACATCTGGACTGTCCAACAACAAATTCTCAGTTGGCTTCAGATCTGGACTGCTGTTGTTGTTTCTCCACCGCCTTTATGTTTGGGAGTCTTGGAAAACAAATCTTCTTCAAAGGCTCAGGTTTATCGCAGGCCAAATCAGGTTCTCCTCCATGATTTTCTCTATTTTGCTGCATTCATCTAAATAACCTTCCTTTGCTGCTGCAGAGCAGCATCCCCACAGCCCAGCTTCATGGCAGACAAGGCATGGTGTTGATAATGTGCAGTGTGCAAACATGGCATTGAGTTTGATGGGCTGAAGAGGTGGAACTTCCATGTTGTAAGTGACGCCATTCATCCTGCTGAGGGTAGGAGAGGACCGAAGGCGGCGCCCCACGTATCAGTGTGGTAATACACTTTAACTCAATGGCCTCTACTGGCACATGTCTGGAAACAGATTGTGACGATGCGGGTTCTGCTCCAGTGCTCTCCTCACTCTTTCAGGGAGCCTCTTTGAACCCAACACCGTCGGTAATGTAACCGGATGAGCTGGACAATGAGGACACCAAGCAAAAGCAAGGGGTAAGGTGCAAAGTGCAAAATGCTTTTATTTAAAAACAACAAAAAAAAAAGTGTCCAAATAAATTGCAGTGCTCTATTCTGGGAAAAAATGGAAGAAATCTTGGGAATGGCAGTTCAAAGAGAGACCCCTTTCCAGGTAGGCTGGGCATGCAGTGGGTGTCGAAAAGAAGGGAGTCAATACAATACAGTACAATACACAGAACAGATACAGTATAAAAATAAACATTTTTAGAAGTACGGAGTAGAATTTAACAGTAGATGATATCCCATAATATGATTTGGATTTGTTTAGAGTCCTGGAGACCTCAGCCATCAAGCTGCCTCCCCCATTTGGTCATTCCACAACTGAAATAGTGCTAATCCGATGAAAGGACCCCTCTACCCCACGAATTCTGCAATCCTCCATCAGAGATGACTTTACCATAGGCAGGCAAAACAACTTGGCAGGTGGGCCGTGGCACTAAGTGCCACATTTGAGTATCGAGAAGAGAAACAGAATAGGTGAGGGTTAGTAACAAATTATAACTGTCATGTTACTTCTGTTTTAGGGCTAATGACTGACAACAGAGAGGCAGTCTGTACAGTTAATCAGCAGCTCTAGTCAGGGTGTGATATACTGAAGTAGTGAGTCTTCAGCTGGAATTTGAAAGCTGAGACCGAAGGGGCATCTCTTATAGAAGCAGGCAGACCAGTACACAGTTTAGAGGCCCTGTAACTAAAAGCTCGACCTCCTACTGTTATTTTATTAATCCTTGGAATCATAAGCAGACTGGCATCTTGAGATCTTAATGTATGTTCTGGTTTGTAAGTCATGATAAGTTCAGATCAGTAAGAAGGACCTTGGCCATTTAATGCTTTATATGTTAAAAGGAGGATTTTGAAATCTGCCCTAAACTTAACCGGGAGCCAGTGTAAGGATTTAAGAACTGGAGTGATTTGTTCGTATTTTCTTGTTCTTGTAATAATTCTTGAGTCACGGAGACACCTCCAAAGTAACCCGTTTTCGTCCTATCTACCTCTTGCCTAGTCTTTCACTGGGTGCTCCCTTCTCAACCTGATGTTGTCTACCTTTGGCTCCAGCAGCAACTACCACTCCTGACTACCCCCTTCCCTTTCCTTCACACACCGTTAATTAACCCTGATCCATGTCACTCAACTCCTCCTCTCTAGGGAGGCGCCCCAAGACTCCACCCCAACACCGCTTCCACTCCCTACAGCCCATGGTCACAATATAATAGGGGCATGGCACAGGTGGGTGATTGGCAGCTCCTGGCATCAATTACGGATACGGACGATTCCAAACCTGTGCACTTAAGTGAGGAAACGCCCGCAGCATGTCGTGTCTGAGGAGCGCTCTATAAGCCGCGAGTGCAGCGATTATTTATTTTAAAAGCTGGCCTTTTCCTCTAAGTCGCGGACCCGCCATATCACACAGATGCATAGTTAAAGTGAGTTCATTGACTTACTTGGATCACACCTTCAGTAGCTTCAAGTTCAAATCTTCAGCCCAGTGTTTTTCAGTCATTGTGCCGCGGAATTAGCAGTGTAGTGCACTTGGGTGTGACCTTGAGGGGGGCGAGCTCCGCAGGGGTCTGAGGAGGACGGGACTACCTGGAGAATCTTTCATAAAAGCAGCCCCACAATAACTGTGTTGCAGACATATGAGCACTTCAGACGCGTCTCCTGGCCGCTGCAGTCCTTCTACCTGGGAGTGTGGTCGCCAGCGAGTCTCACAGGACCAGTGGATTGTGGGTACAGTATACGGGACAGGCAAAGGGACAAAGCCACCAAAATGCTCCCTTAGTGCCGTGTCTGTGAATGCTGATCTCGTAGCTGCGTTTCTATCGGCTTCTCTTGTAGTCTCGACCCTTTGGCCAGTTGAGCACTAATAAGAGATATCATGTGTTTGGGGTTAGTAGGACAGTGGTGCGGTGTGCCTTGGGATGTTTTTGGTTACCATGGGAAAACAGTACTTTACAATCTGTGAAGCCTTCAGTTTGCTTTTCGTGTAACCCAATGCACCCTGCATTCCCAAAAAAAGGAGGGAGGAGAGTCGGAGCATCCGAGTAAAGAACAGTAGAGCAATTAACTGCTTTGTTTCTGATCTCCACTTCCAAGGAAGAAGAATTCTCTGATGGAAACAGACAGACATCCCAAGAACAGAGGCATCTTTGAGGGTCCGCTTTAGGGGAGCAGCATGTCATGCAGGAGGTCAGTCCAAGTCCATTCAAGCAGCAGTGTAAATAGGAAAACATGCAGGAATTCAGGGCAGTCTGTTACAAGAGTGGTATTGATTCCCTAAACACTCATTTTATTGAACGGTTTCTTCGTCTAGAAAGCTTTTTTTTCCAAATGACATCCTCGGCTCACATTCTGTCGGTTTTAAATTCATCTGTGATAACAGACTTTAGTAATTCCACACCACCATGTCAAACCCGTGAGGCTGCCTTTATCTCTTCACTTTTGTTTCTGGAGTTCTGTACAGTTGGGTGACACATTGGTTAGCAAGGCCACATGGATCAGGACTCTCCCCGTGTCCGTGGGCTTCTCATTCGGATTGGCCCCACGTATTATACATTAATCGGTAAACATTACTGTCGTATGGATGTGTCTGCCAGTTTGTCCTGCAAAGAACTGAACTCCTGTGCTGCGAGAGGCTCAGTGACTCGGTAAGTTGGTTCCGAAAATGGGTGGAATTTCTTTTAATGAAATTATTATGTTGAAATTATGGCAAATTCTTTTTGACTTGTTCCATTTTAAAACAAGAACTAGAAGCACATTATTAATCCGTTTTCTATACTCAATCCATTAGTTATGTAGATTGCAGCAGGACTCTAATCAAGTTCTCGACACGTCTCAAGGAGGACCAACAATCTGGTGTGCCACAGCAACAGGTCTGGTATTTATAAGAATGAGAAATATCGTTTTTTTGATTTTGGATACATTTGCAAACCTTTCTGTAAACCTGTTTTCATTTATGGGTTATTGAGTGTAGACTGACGGTCACAATTAGCAAATGCGTTCATTTGAAATACTTTCCGAGCCCCTCTGTATTCCATGACTGAATGTCGTCATCAAGCGCTCAGTAATTCTGAACACAAACAGAGCAGCGTAGAAATGGGCGAGACAACAACTCCACTGGCAGCAATTGACTTGGAATGCTCTGGACATAAATCTGCATTACTCTCCATGCTGCTGTCCCAGTGCCCAGACCAGCTGTTCTGTCTCATCCTGCCAGGGTCCTGGGGGTCAAAAGGAACTACAGCACCAGGAAACACACCAGATGGATGAGGGAGTCTTCTTGCCAGGCAATGGAGCTGCTAGGAATCTGCTTTGTTATTGCAGCTGTAATTAACAATAAGGCACATAGAAAGGATGGCACAATACAGAAAAAACGACCATGACATCACATAAAAGAACCATAAATAACGAGGGGAGTGTGAAGCGAAAAGATGTGTTGTGGTGTCAGAGCTGCCAGACTTTGGTTACAAAGAGTGGCCGTTAGTCTGCCCAGTCTAGTGACGGGTCACACCAGCTAGTGGTGCACTGAATGGCCGGGGGCTCATCTGTGAATCGACCTTCTGTCTGCTGGAGTCACCCGAGTATGGACTGCACTGGCACATTAGGTGGTCTTTTTCTCTTCTTTTCTTCATCTACGTTTACGTTTAGTAATGTGAGATTTACATGCATAAGAGATTTGGAAATATTTGCATTTTTGCCATAGTTGTACATTCTTAACTATTTTTAACCGTTTTTCTATTAAGTCACATTTTCTAGGGAGTTGGCTTCCTTAACTGTATTCTGACAATGAATAACAAAGAGAGTAGACACGTGGGCACATGCCACCATTTGTCTTAAACACCAGTCCGTTCAGCTGAGGACAATTACCAGTCCAGCAAGTAGGCTGTGGTGTGCTTCTGCCATCCTCAAAGGGCTCGATTATTCAAAAGAGGTTTAAATAATAAAGCTGTGTTAGAACAAAACGTTCTTTTAGGGTTGTTGAGGTTGGAGTTTATCTCGGTGGTACAGGAGACAGCCTTGGGCATGGCACCTGTCCATGGCAGTGCCCACCTACACTGGGCCAATGCCACTTAAACTAACTGGCATGTCTCTTGGGACCCACACAGACATTGGTAGAACATGCAGACTCCACATAGATATCAATCAAGTGCAGAATTTGAGTTCAGCACTATCTACTGCCCAGATGTGATATGACATGATATTCTGTTCTGTTATCTTATAGGTGGTTCAATGGCGTGTACTTCTGCCTCATAGATCCAGTCTCCTGGGTTCAGATCCTGCGTTTGGGCTCAGATTTATAAAACTAGCGCATGCACAATAAGAGGCCTGGATCTTTCACAACTTTCCATGCAACAGTGTTTCTAGAACTTGGAGTCCCCCTGTGGCAAACTAAATTGATTGGACATCATTTAGATGTGTGGAGAAGGTCCCACCAAAGCCAAACTATGACATCCAAGGATGTCGCTGTAAACCGCTGTGATCACATTAGAGATGAGACAAAGATCAGGACAAGGAGATACAACCATTTTTATGGCTTTGGATCCTCTCAGGAACAAACTGGTCTCAATAATTTTGAAATGGAAGAAGTTTGGAACCATCAGGACTCTTTCTAGCTTTGGGTGTCTGGCCAAAATGAGTAAATGGGCAAGAAGGGCCTTCTTCAGGGAGGTGACCAAGAACCCAAAGGTCGGTCACTCTGATGGTGTTTAAGTCCTCTGCTGAGATGAGAGTACCTGTCAGAAGACATTTATGGTAAAGGGGCTGGGAGTTTGTCAAACAGCATTTAAAGCACAAGGAGAATACGAGGAAAAAGGTTATCTGGTCAGAGGAGACAAAATTTGAACTCTTAGGGCAGAACTCCAAGCACTATGCCCAGTAAAGAGCAGGCACTGCCTCATCACCAATCTAATACCATCAAAACATCCTAGGGGGGAGACTGGTCAGAAATGCAGCCAAATACAGAGAGGTCCTTGAAGGTAACCTGCGTCAGAGTGCATGGGACTTCAGACTGGGGTGACTTTTCCGCGTGACAATGACCTGACGTATATAGCTAAGACAACACCGGAGTGGCTTTGGGACAAGTTGTTGATTGTCCTGGAGTTTCCCAGTCAAAGCCCAGACTTACAGCAAACCCAGGAGAACATCTGACTACAGACCTGAAGAAGGCTGTTTACAGACTGTGGTGGACGGCTGGGGACCCTACCCAACTGGAATGCCTGGTCGGGCCACAAGAGGGCAGCCATCCTGGTCTGCAGGGGGGCCATGGGAACAGAGCTGGGAAGCTCATCCCTTTTGGGGCAGTGGCCACCGCCTGGGGGCGCCTGGAGGATTAAAGAGCCCTGGAATACAATTCCAGGTACACCCGGAGTGCTTCCGGGTGCTCATACGGCACTTCTGACACTCCAGGAAGTGCCATCGGAAGAGTATCAGGAAGCACCTGGAGCACATCCGGGGCACTATAAATGGGGCTGCCTCACTCTATTAGACGAGCCGGAGTTGGGAGGAAGGAGACGGAGCTTGTGAGGAAGAGAGACTATTGGGGTTTGTATCTTGTGGATGCAGACGTGTTTTTAAGAAATAAACGTGTGTGTTTCCGGACATTTGGTGTCTGTCTGCCTGCCTGTGCCCAGGGGCTGTCTTTCCACAAGACGCTTAGCATCCAATCTAACGAAGCTTGAGAGGATCTGCCAGGAAGAATGAGATAAACTGCCCAAATCCAGGTGTGTAAAGCTTGTAGAGACTTACTCAAGACATTCAAAGCTGTGATAGCTGCCAAATGGGCTTCTACAAAGTACCGAATTAAGGGCCTGAATACATAGAAGAAGAAGAAGAGATTTCAGATTAAAATTTTTGAAATTTTCGTTTTCGTTTGTCATGGGTTATTGAGTGTGGATTGATTGGCTAAAAACGGCAAATTTTATCCATTTGAAATAAAATCATCAATCAGTGAGGGGTCTGAATACTTTCTGAATCCACTCTACATTAGACTATACAGGCAGCACAGTGGTGCAGTGTTCAGTGCTTCTAATTCACGGGTTCAGATCCTGAATCCGTTTTTTTTTGTGTGGGGTCTGCACATTTCCATGAACTCCCTGTTTTTTTTTTTTTGTCTACAGGTTTTCTGGTTTTCACATTCCCAGAGATGTGGGTACCGAGTTGGTTAGCGATTCTAAACTGCCCACTGTAAGCAGCACTGTTGAAGTAGACTGATGAGCCTGAATTGGATTAAGTGGGCTTCAGAATATTAAATATGACATTATATCGTTGTAGCTTTGAAAGTACTTGATCGCTGATAAAAGCAGCACGGATGAACTTCCTTCACAGGGTGTCTGGGCTCAGCCTTAACAGATAGGATGAGGAGCTCAAAGTACAGCTGCTGCTGCTCCTTCGCTTCTAAAGGAACCAGTTGGGGTGGTTCAAGCTGCTGATTTAGGATGCCTCCTGGAACCCCCAACTTTAGAGACCTTAGGCACTCAGCTGGCCTGGGAACACCTCAGAATCCCCCTGGAGCAGGTGGTGGGGGAAAAGGGATGTCTGGGCACATTTGCTCAGACTGCTGCCCCACTGAGCTGGACCTGGATAAGTGGAAGAAAATGAATGGATGAATTTTAGCTTCAGTAGGAACCTCAAGAACCTAAAACTGAACATATTATATACACTGATATTAATTAAATTATTGGCTGAGGCTGTCTGAAATGTATCCATCAATCTTCTGTTCTACTTGAAAAAGATTCAGGGTCGAAAGGTGCAATGGACCAACCACACTGGTGGATTTGTGTACAAGGCATGAAAAGATCCTGGACACGTCCCAGGGCAACCTCGTGTGGATGCTAAATATTAACTTACATTTCAATTAATCTAACACACGTCTTTGGAATGTAGGAGAAAAACTAATGGGAATGACACGCAAACCGAGCATCTGCATTACAAAAGTATTTCTAGCTGCAACAGGTGTGCCCTTTGTTTTAGGTTGACAAGAAAGAATAAAAAAGGGAGTAGCCAATAAAAGTGTTAAGAACTGGAACAGGGTATGTGGTGCTCCTTCTGACCACTCGAACGCTGCTGCTGTAGCCCCACCTTGTAGTTTGTATCAGAGACGATTTTCTTTGGCCTCTCAAGAGGTCTTTTAAAAAGTCTGCGGGTATTGCTGCAGATATCCTCCAGGTGGCAGTGTTGGTGCGCCGGTCACTTGCGCTCCGCTGATGTACACGTCGGTCCTCCGCGATTGAAGGCAGACAATGCGATACGTCCATAGAGAGACGGTCTCACTTTAGATTGACTCGAACGCAAAAACACCTTCTTAGTTTTTCCTACATGAAACAGAACTTTGAATACTGCCTACGGTTAACGCTTTCAGTGCAGATTACCGCCGCCGTGATTTCGTATCCTGTCGCGGGAAGCGGCTAAAAGCTCCGCAGGTGCACACGAGATGCTCGCACTTGTTCGCTTCACCTGCATTGACGTCGTCCAATTCCGACGGAAAGTCCTTCGGAGGGCGTGGCCAGCGGTCACATGATCTGAGGATGCGACGCTTTATCGCCCGCGTCATTTCGGCTCGAAAAGGCCGGCTTTGTGCATTGGCAGCAGGCTCCTGCTCGGGGAGCGCTCGGCGTGCTTGATGGGGGGCGGCAGGTGGCGGCCTGTGCCTGACCCCTGTGATGCTCAGCCCCCAGCCGTTCCCCCTAAAGGCATCTACTCATCGAGCTCTAATGGCCCGAGTTAATTAAGGAACTTCCAAGGGACTCGCGAGGCAGGGTAATGCAGGTAAGAGGGTGCTGCCGAGAATCTGCTGACGGGGCTCTGCGGGAGCAGCTGCCATTTATGCTTTAAAGTGAAGGGACAGAAGAGAGTGGCAAGGCAAACGCAGGCTATTTTGGGGGAGCCGAGAGCTTTCGTTTCCAGTGTTAAGTTTTAATGGAAGAATGTCTGCACTGGGGGTGTTTCACAAATGTTTTCCACTTGTCTAATTTATGAACCGGATATTTCCAGTACAGTGTTGCCTATCTTGGCAACAACAGCAGGTGCAAAGAAAGGGGCCACCAGTTCATAACAAGAACCCACACTGGGTCTGCCCATCCTTGAGACAGGGAAAGAATCTACGTATCTGACAAAAAGTCCGTGCAACCATGGCAAGAATATGCACTGACGTGCGCGAAGAAAGACAGGGCAAGCCAATTTGACGAGAACGGGCAATTCAGCCCAACAAAGATCACCAGTCCTGTCCACCTAATTCCTCCAAAATAACATCAAGTCAGGTTTTGAGTCTCCCTAGGATCCTACTGTCAACACTCTTAAAAATAAAAGTGCCAAAGTGGTTCTTCAGGGCGATGCCAATTAGGGAACCATTTTTGGTTCTGAAAGAATCTGTCCGCACGAAGATTCCAGAAAGAACCTTTATTTATTTAGATTCTTAACAGATACCACATTGAACAGATGATCTTCTTCCTCTTCTTCTTTCAGCTGCTCCCCATTTATCTGGGCTTGGGACCGGCACGAAGAAACACACTAGTTTGTGTATCCCCTGTGGCTGCGTTACCATATTGAAGACATACGTGAAATACCAACGGGTTGCCAGTTTTGAAAAGACCTTTCCTTTGCAATAACACGGTGTGGCCAGGTGCAGGAATGACAAGCTGCTGGAGAAAAAAAATCTGGGGTGCCAACTGGGTTGTCCCATTTAATAAACATCGGAAAATAAATAAAAGAACTGCTGCTTAGGCGTTGTTGCTCTTGTCTCTGTGCTGCAAAACACAGAAAATAAAGCTTGGCTTCTAGCTGTGGGTTTATGGTCATTTTGCTCATAAGCTCCAGTTGCTCTGGCCAAAATGGCACCTCTTTCCAGTAAGCTGGGGTTCTTATGGGCAGGGAACTGGAAGAGATGAGGTCAAGTGCTCTTATTTGGTGGTTTCCCTGTGCTGTGGGGAGAGAAGGAGAAGACAATGTTAGCGATAGTGCCCCCTCTCGTCCCGACGGGTTATTACATCCCTCAGCAGAGCCCGTAAGGAGATCCTCTGACGCACATGCGTGACAACATGCTCAGTTCAGGTTTTCTTGATTTGTTGGTATCCTGCTAGGTAGTCTATTATACATTGAATACTTTATTTTTGTACACATATTAGGGACCTTTTTAAAGCCCAAATAACTGATTTAATATGCAAACAACCCTTCCTAAAATAAAATGGCTCCTTGTCAGGCAATGTGTCTAAGAGGAACCACACATCCCAGTAAAATGCCAATAATGAATAATTATTTTTAAGAGACTACCACACTACTTGGAAACGTATTCTGTGGTTCTCTGTGTGAAGACAAACTTTCTAATGTCTGTGCAACATTTACCCTGAACACGTTTCCAACTGTGCCCTCGTGTTCTTGTTGAACTTATTTTAAAATAACAGCCTCGATCTGCTGTATTAATGCCTTTCTTTATTTTAAAAATCCAGTCATGTCTATGCTTAAACAGAAAGGCTCATCTCTTTTATTTTTTCCTCATAACTCATCCCCTGAAGTCCAGGGGTCAGCCTAGTCGCAGTTCTCTGGACTTTTTCCAGCACTGCAAAGTGTTTTTTGTAGACCAAAACTGCACCCAGTACTCCAGATGAGGCCTCACCAGTGTGTTATAAAGCTTAGCAGAACCTCCCTGGACTTGTACTCCACACATCAGGGCGCTATATGATCTGACACTCTGTTAGCCTTCTTAATGGCTTCTGAACACTGGATGTTGATTGTGACAAATCCTCTACAACTCATAGGTCCTTCTTATTAGGGGGAACTTTCAAGTTTCAGACCTCCCATCGTTTGTTCAAATAGAAAATTTTTACTTCCTACATGCACTATCCTTACATTTGCTTACAATAAATTTCATTTGCCCATCTGCCCAAGCCTGCACGCTATCCAAGTCCCTCTGTAATGACTCAACAGTTTCTAGATTATCTGCCAATCCACCTAGCCTGGTATCATCTGCAGATTTAATGATCTTATTTATATTCCTATCCAGATCATTTATATATATATATACTGTATATTAAAAATAGCAGCAGCCCTAGCCGTGACCCCTTTGGAACACCACTCGTAACTTCACCTGATCATGATAAGGTTCCTTGCACTGTCCCCCTCTGTGTCTCGTTTCTGAGCTAATTCTGCACCCATCTATACACACAACACCATGGACTCCCACTTAGTTTAGTTTGATGTCCAACCTCTCATGTGGCACCTTATCAAATGCTTTATGAAAGTCATGATAAATAATATTGTACAGTATCCTTCACTGTGATCATATACCTCTGTTGCTTCCTCCGAGAATTCCAGGATGTTGCTAAAACATGACCTCCATCTTGTGAACCCACACTGACTGTTCAGTAAAACTCCTGTTCTTGTGTTGCTCAGTCTTTTCCTTAATAATTCCTTCCATTAATGTACCTGTGATGCACGTTATGCCTACTGGCCTATAGTTACTTGGATCTGCTCAATTACCTTCTTTATGTTGTATAATGGGATAATATTTGCTATTTTTCAGTCCTTAGAAATTTCCCCAGTGCACGGTGAGATTAAAAAAATATGTGGCAAGGATACAGAACTCAAGGATGAATATTATCTGGTCCTAGTGATTTGTTAGATTTTAGCCTATTTATTCTAAACCGTACCATGTCCAGGTCACTCACTAGCTCCTTAGTAGTCCCTCTTACTGCTGGGATGTTATCCCCTTGCTTACACATGAAAACGTCAGAAAAATTCGCTATAGCATTCACTATTTCAGCGTCTGTGACTTTTAATACCCATTACTGTTCCCAATACACTTTCCCGCCTCCTCCTTGACTGTTCTTTTTCTACTAAAATATTGAAAGCATATCTTTGGGTCATCAAAAGTGGTCCACTTACACTCTTGAAAAGAATGATTCTTTAACGGCACTTTAAAGGGTTGTGGTGGTTTCTTGTAGACCCATTGCTTGACAATGAACCATTTCACTCTTGGAAGGGTTCTTCGAATATGAATTTGGTTCTTTAGGCTTTGAAAAGCTCTCAGATATGTGGAGAAAGCAGAAGTCTTGAATGTATAGTGGACTACCTGCAGGGTACATTAGATCAAGTTAACCTGTGTTGTTGTATGTAGCAAGAGACCTTTTAAAATCACAAAACCCTTTTGTACTTTACACATTTGTTATCTTCTATTTATGGTAAATTATGGAACTGTGTTATGGATCTAAATAAATAGAGGTTCTTTCTGGAACCTTTGTGTGGATGGTTCTTTAGTCAAGCAAAGTTGGTTCGCCAATGGCAAGGCTTTTCAAAAAGCTATGTGCGTTGGGAACTGGAGGCACAGACATGGCAAGTAAGGGGTGTTAGACCTCCAAAAGGCTTCTCTAAAAGTCGTTACTGGTCTGGCCAGGCCTTTGCCTGCCTAGAAAGGTGTCATCCCAATGGGGATTAATCCCAGCACCAACTGGCCTGCGCCAGGCTTAGTAGGCCCTATAGGGATTGAAGTTTTCCAAAGAAAGTTCCCAGAACTTATAAATGTATCAAAAAGCCACACAAGTAGGAGGGTAACTGTAAATCTTGGCTTGTGAAGAAAAGTGCCTCAAAATGATCTTTATGAAAAGAAGGAATTATTAACAAAACAAAAAAAAAAGGGAATGCAAGGCTTGACAGAGCAAAAGAGTCAAAAATAAATTGCCTAAAAGACAATCCTAAATAACAAAAGTCCCAATACGTAATTCAGAAAACAGAGTAAGTAAAAAAATAAAAAATAAAATCCAGTAACAAATAACAATACTCACAACTCCACAGAACAAACAAAATGTTTGGCTGCTGAATCTTCCCCTTCTTCCTCTTCTGGTATATGGCAGATCTGATTCCACTGCATTTCAATCAAAAAATTAATGATATTAGAAATAACATAGTACATCTCCCCAACACTGCGGAACCTCCTAAGCCCCAGTACTCCGTTATAAACAATTTCTTTCACCAGGATAGATTTACCTGAATTACATAGAATAATCTCTCAACTGAAACCCTCCACCTGCGTCCTTGACCCAATACCGACAAGGTTTTTCAAGGAAGTATCAGGTGTGCTAATTGATAATATTCTTGATATAGTAAATTCGTCACTAAATCCCAGACTGTCTTAAGACTGCTGTAGTTAAACCCCTACTCAAGAAAAATAATCTGCTTTTGAAGATTTTAGACCCATCTCTAACCTGCCCTTCTTAAGTAAAATTCTAGAGAAGGCAGTCATTATGCAGCTAAATGACCACCTCAATAAACATGCTATTCTTGATAAATTTCAGTCAGGTTTTAGAACAAATCACAGAACAGAAACTGCACTCGTTAAAGTAGTAAATGACTTGCGGGCAAATGCAGACAGAGGCCATATATCTGTTCTCATTCTCCTCGATCTGAGTGCCACATTTGACACCATTGATCACAATATTCTTAGAAATCGCCTTAGTCAATGGGTGGGCCTCTCTGGCAGTGTCTTAAATTGATTTGAATCCTACCTGGCAGGGAGAAAATTCTTTGTTAGTTGTGGTAATCACAACTCAAAGACACATGATATCCTATATGTTGTTCCACAAGGCTCTATCCTGGGTCCACTGCTCTTCTCAATCTACATGCTTCCGTTAGGTCAGATTACCTCAGGTTACAACGTGAGCTACCACAGCTATGCTGATGACACACAGCTGTACTTATCAATAGCACCTGAAGACACCGACTCCCTCGATTCACTAACACAATGTCTTACTGGTATTTCTGAATGGATGAATAGTAATTTTCTCAAGCTAAATAAAAAGAAAACTGAAATTTTAGTGATTGGCAATAATGGATTCAATGAGGTTATCAGAAATAATCATGATGCATTAGGATTAAAAGTTAAGACGGAAGTAAAAAACTTAGGGGTAACTGTTGACTGTAACCTGAATTTTAAATCGCATATTTATCAGATCACTAGGACAGCATTTTTTCACTTAAGAAACATAGCAAAAGTTAGACCTCTTATATCATTGAAAGATGCTGAGAAATTAATTCACGCTTTTGTTTTCAGTCGACTAGATTACTGTAACGCACTCCTCTCAGGACTACCCAAAAAAGACATAAATCGTTTGCAACGAGTGCAGAATGCAGCTGCTAGAATCCTAACTAAGAAAAGAAAATCCGAACACATTTCTCCAGTTTTGATGTCACTACACTGGTTACCTGTGTCTTTCAGAATTGACTTTAAAATTCTGCTTATGGTTTATAAAGCCTTAAATAATCTCGCTCCATCTTATATATCGGAATGTCTGACACCCTATATCCCAAATCGTAACCTTAGATCCTCAAATGAGTGTCTCCTTACAATTCCAAAAGCTAAACTTAAAAGAAGTGGTGAGGCGGCCTTCTGCTGTTATGCACCTAAAATCTGGAATAGCCTGCCAATAGGAATTCGCCAGGCTGATACAGTAGAGCACTTTAAAACACTGCTGAAAACACATTACTTTAACATGGCCTTCTCATAACTTCACTTTAACTTAATCCTGATACTCTGTATGTTCAATTCATCATAATAACTATTCATGGTGGCTCTAAAATCTGTACTGACCCCTACTCTCTCTTCTGTTTCTTTTTCTGGTTTCTTTGTGGTGGCGGCCTGCACCATCACCACCTAATCAAAGCATCATGATGCTCCAACATTGATGGACTAAAAGTCTACGTGACCATCATCATCAAGTCCTTCTGTGAGAACCCTAAATACAAAGAGGACTGTTTCTTTTATGTTAGGTAGATTGCCCAGAGGGGACTGGGCGGTCTAATGGTCTGGAACCCCTGCAGATTTTATTTTTTTTCTCCAACCGTCTGGAGTTTTTTTTTTGTTTTTTCTGTCCACCCTGGCCATCGGACCTTACTCTTATTCTATGTTAATTAATATTGACTTATTTTATTTTTTACTGTGTCTTTTATTTTTCTATTCTTCATTTTGTAAAGCACTTTGAGCTACATTTTTTTGTATGAAAATGTGCTATATAAATAAATGTTGTTGTTATTGTTGATAGACTGATGCCAACTACTGGTCAGATGATATATTACTAATATAGTTTTATCTGGTCTAACTTAAAAGTCATTTTGTTTACCTGTATGTTTTTAAATACACTATAAAAGACTTGAGCAAATTACTGTGTCCTACTATCTTCTTGATCACTTAAAAATAATACATTTTATTTATACAGCGCCTTTCCCATGCTCAAGGTGCTTACTTCAAAAATATTATTAAATTGCAATCCTTTCTGTGTAAATTTTTCTTGCAATTCCTTGCATTGTCTACTGTGTCCTTCTCATCCATCCATCCATCAATTATCCACCGCTTATCCAAGGTCGGGTTGCAGGGACAGCAGCCTAAGCAGGGAAGCCCAGACCTCCCTCTCCACAGCCACCTCCTTTAGCTCCTCTCGGAGGACCCCGAGGTGTTCCCAGGCCAGTCAGGTGATATAATGCATGAGGCCCCTGGTTTCACTGTCATTGCCAACGTGAGCGTTTAAGTCTCCCAGCAGGACGATAGAGTCAGACAACAGTCAGAGTCTTTCTCCCAACTCGAAGGCGCAGGGAAGCAACCCTCTCTTCTAACGGGGAGAACCCCAACGTGCAGGCCTCGAGCCGGGGGGCCATAAGCAAGCCCACCCCTGCTCGACACCTTTCACCCACAGCAACTCCAAAGTGGAACAAAGTCCAGCCCCTCTGAAGAGGAATGGTTCCCTGAGCCCAGACCGTGCGTAGAGGTGAGCCCGACTATATCTAGCCGGTACCTCTCAACCTCTTGCACCAGTTCAGGCTCCTTACCCGCCAGAGAGGTAATATTCCATGTCCCAAGAGCCAGTTTCAGAAATCGAGGTTCAGAACGTCAGAGTTCCTACCTTTGGCCACCACCCATATCACATTGCATCCGACCCTTTATGGCCTCTCTTGTAGGTGGTGGGCCCACAAGAGAGCGGAACCACGTTGCTCCTTCAAGGCTGAACCTGGTTGGGCCCCGTGGTCAAAGGTCCAGCTACCAGGTGCTCGCCAGTGAGCCCCTCCCCCGGACCTGGCTCCAGGTTAAGGCCCCGGGTACCCTTTCCCAGGCAAGGGAAACGCCGATCCTTGATTTAAGTCCACGTGGGGTCTCAGGATCGAGTTAGTTTGGCTCTTCACTTCAGACCTGTTTACCTTGGGAAGCCCTACCAGGAGCATGTAGCTCCCGACAACATAGCTCCAAGGATCACTAGACTGCGCAAGCCCTTCTGCCACGACAAGGCCTCAATCCAAGAAGGATGTCCTTCTCATGTCATTATAAAATGCTTTACATTTTCAGTTTCTACACACCTTTGACATTTCCCATTGATTTATTTTCCTACAGTATGCAGATGTTTGTTCTGGCCACAGTGACCTAAATGGAGTCTTACTGCTTATCATCTCTTCTTTCCTTGAAAAATTATACTGAGTGTCACCCCCATAATCTTCTGGAGGAAAGCTGTCATTCCATAGTGAACATTCAGCTTTTTTCTGCTCTCACCGTGAGGACATTGTTTCTTTTTTTGGTGATTAGTTAAAATGGACTGTTAGCAGTAAATAGGTGGGACAAGTAAGAATAACCAACACATTTCACAGTGCCTACAAAAATGATAATCCAAATGTATTTTTAATTTTTTAATTAACTGGCAAGAACCAATCAAAAGGCCAGTAAAAATCTACTTGGGGGCCACCAATTGAATACCACTGCCCTATGGCATCGAATGTGAACATATTTTATCGCTAAAAAAGACACGAACTTGTTTCAAGATATCTGAACAACATTTGCAAACAGCTACCATACAATTCAAGCTATCTCAAATACATTTCCAAATATCTCCAAACAGTTTTTTGTCTAGATACCTAAAAGTAACTTCCTGCTCATTCTGAGGTATCTCATATACATGTCAAGATACAGCATGTTCTCAAGGTGTCTTCATGGGTTTCCTCACACTGCCCAAAGACTGTGCAGTCAGCTTTGTCCAGGTGAGAATAAACCTTTAGGAGCAGATAGAAAACTGCATTCTCCACTCCAGTCTTTGTTTGATAGGCAAACTGCAGTGGGTCCAGGTGGTCTACCGCAAGAGGACTCATAAGTCCAGGCCCATAGGTGTTACGTATTTTCCCCTTTTGATCACCAATGCTAATACCCGAGTTTACATAAACAAATGTTTTGTGCATTGCCTTGTGGGAAAAAGGAAGTGTTGTTACCTCAAGTCCGTAATTATTATTTGTTGGAGTTGAAAGGAACAGTAGGCTCCAGCCCCACTGTAACCCTGGTCTGGATTAAGTGGGTTGGAAAATGATTTGAGAAATTTCAAAATGTACTATAGCAGTCAGGACGCTTCATTGAAAGATTAGAAAAATTTACAGGCAGTGATGTTGAGATATATTGCAACACATTTCAGATATTTAAAAATGCATGCAAGATCAATTTGAGATATCCTAAAATGTATCTGAGATATCTTGGAATGCACAAAATGATATTCTGAGATATTTTTAAAAGCATTTGAGATATCTCACAGTGTACAGTATATGTTATGGCCAAAACCCGAAGTTCAGCCAGTTCCCGAATTGGCTGGCCATTTTGCATTTTGGCCACGAGGTGTGGCCAAAGTCCGAATTACTAGAAATGACCAGCATACAGTTGTGCTTTAAAGTTTGTGAACCCTTTAGAATTTTCTATATTTCTGCATAAATATGACCTAAAACATCATCAGATTTTCACTCAAGTCCTAAAAGTAGATAAAGAGAAACCAGTTAAGCAAATGAGACAAAAATATTATACTTGGTCATTTATTTATTGAGGAAAATGATCGAATATTACATATTTGTGAGTGGCAAAAGTATGTGAACCTCTAGGATTAGCAGTTAGTTTGAAGGTGAAATTAGAGTCAGGTGTTTTCAATCAATGGGATGACAATCAGGTGTGAGTGGGCACCCTGTGTTATTTAAAGAACAGGGATCTATCAAAGTCTGCTCTTCACAACACATGTTTGTGGAAGTGTATCATGGCTTGAACAAAGAAGATTTCTGAGAACCTCAAAAAAAGAGTTTTTGATGCTCATCAGGCTGGAAAAGGTTACAAAACCATCTCTAAAGAG
The DNA here is from genome assembly GCA_026402145.1 of Polypterus bichir lapradei. Classification (NCBI taxonomy): domain Eukaryota; kingdom Metazoa; phylum Chordata; class Cladistia; order Polypteriformes; family Polypteridae; genus Polypterus; species Polypterus bichir. The sequence goes on from JANRMT010062820.1 coordinate 4,566,249, forward strand.
TTTGGACTCCACCAATCCACAGTATTGCTGCAAAGGGGGGTCACACCAGATACTGAAAGCAAAGGTTCACATACTTTTGACACTCACAAATATGTAATATTCGACCATTTTCCTCAATAAATAATAGACCAAGTATAACATTTTTGTCTCATTTGTTTAACAGGTTTCTCTTTATCAATTTTTAGGACTTGAGTGAAAATCTGATGATGTTTTAGGTCATATTTATGCAGAAATATAGAAAATTCTAAAGGGTTCACAAACTTTCAAGCACAACTGCATATGCTACTTTGGCTGGCCATTTTGCGAAGTGGCGAGAACTCCTTGGCCAAAATCCGATGCGCTGATGAAAGACTGTCCTCCGCTCAAGGTGCAAAGATGCTTGAAAACTTTCAGATGCAGATTCAGATGTGAGTTTTCCATTCTGCACAAGAAACTTTTCAAGGCGGGTCTTGTTCAGAAAGCGGACGCCACTTTAGACAGCCTTCCCCTCACCCAAACACTAACCTTAAGGTCAATAAAATAGGTCCCTGATGTTAAGCCACTATTTTAGAGCTAAAATGATAACAGAAATGTGAAACCTACTTACTGTATATACCTAATCTTAACTATTGTGAAACAACCAAGTGGCGTCCGCTTTCTGAACAAGAGCCGCCAAGGCTACACTCGATGCAATTGCAAGAGTGCAACAAATCGCTGCTCATGCATTTTTTCTTCCGATTTTGGCCGATCTCCCTGTGCAAACTGGCTGGCCAAATCCCGAAATCGAGGAAAAGATCGGACATTGGCCGGTCAATTTACAGCAACATCGGCCATTTCCCGATTTGGCCGGCCACTTCCTGCTTTGGGCGATTTCGGGTTTTGGCCGTAACATATATAAAAGTTATTTTTTAGATATTCAGTGCATAACAGGTAAATACACTTTAAGATCTCTAAAATTCATTTTGAGATATCTCTAAATGTTAATCTGGCTTGCCATACAAGACATCTGTAAATCTTTCAGTTTACAATGGTGAAAAGAAATGAAAATTAGCAAATGAAAGGTAGTAGCTGTTTCTTTGAGCACATTTATCATGGCCATGTCACCTGAGCTTCAAAACAGGTCATCCATCTGAAGCTAAGCATGTTGAGGCCTGGCCAGTACTTGGATGGGAGACCATCTAGGAAAAGCTTGGGTTGCTGCTGAAAGAGGTGTTGGTGAAGCCAGCAGGGGAGCTCACCCTGTGGTGTGAATGCGGGTCCCAATTCCCCAGTGCAGTGACGAGGACATTGTGCTATAAAACTTGGTGCTGTCCTTCAGATGTGACCATAAACTGAAGTTCTGACTCTCTGTGGTCATAAAAGATCCCTGGCATTCTTTCAAAATGTATAGAATATACCCCAGTGTCCTGGCTAAATTGCCCATCATGGCCTGGGTATTCTGGCCCTCTAATCATGCCCTGTATCTCTCACCTCTTCACTACCTAATAGCTAAAGTGTGATGAGCATCCTGGCATATAAACGGCTGCCAGTGCATCATCCTGGTGGTTGCTAAACTGTTGAGCAGAGGGGTAAATCAACGAAAAATGTGTCTTAGTCTTAAAATATTATGGAGGGCACTCTATGATCATTGTACAGTATAAATAAAAGCAATTGAGCCGCATTGTGAACACAAGCCTTAGAATTCCTAGTCTACTGAACGTTTCCTTCATAGGAACTGAAAAGAACCCGGACAAGCGGGGTAAACGTCTCCATCCGGGGTCTGCAGAGTTATCCTGGGGGGCCATAGTGGCTGCAGATTTTATGATCCGGCCCGGCTGCTTAATTAGAAACAAATTGTTGTCAATGACAGATCTTATTTAATTTTACAGGGTGTTGGTGTTTTCATTTTGCCAGATCACGCCATTTTTATATCGTAGATTTTTGATGATTTGTAGTCTGAAGCGGACAAGTAATTCTCAGTCCTTCACTTTTTTTCCTCAGCTTCCTTCCAAATATTTTATTAAACCCAATAGTTTATGATGAATATGCACGGGTGTAAATGGAGACCTGCTGGTCCCTTTGACATTTGCATTTTAATACTAACTAGCAAAATACCCGCGCTTCGCAGCGGTGAAGTACTGCCTTAAAATTTTTATTAAGAAGAAAATTAAACCTTTTTAAACTGAGGGAAAATATACCAATAATTATTTGTTAAAGATCTCTTTGTATGCCACGTTGTCAGTTCGGCCCTCCAGTTGTAATATGACTAAGCTGTAGCTGTGCGCTGAGCTTACTCTTGAGCATGCAACTTACAGTTGGCCATGTGAACAGTAATCTTGTTTCAAATCTCACAGCTTGGATTGCTGCTGTCATAATCGGTTTGAGTTTCATGGTTTGTTTCAGTTACGACAGTATTTGTAGGACTTGTGTTGAAGAGACATTCGGCATCTGTCAAGCGTTGTAAGTATACAACCAGTTTCATTGATAACTTCACATCCAGCTTTTGAGAGTTTAAACATTTCTAAACATCAAAGTGTCCACTACTGAAATCGTCACCTGTGAAGCTAAGATGTTTAAGAGGCATTGGCGGTTGTCCAAAGGTGTAAAATATTTGGCCATTTCGGTACACTTAAGCATTTCACTCTTCTAGTGCTCCTGTGTAGTATAATTATCTCCTGTACCGTCATCAGTCCACACCTTGAACCTGTCCTAGTCATTCAATACATAAGACACAATGTTCTTCCGGATATCAAGAGTGAGCCTGATATGGCCGTGCAATATGTAACAAAGAGAATGGAAAGGCAGGTGCCATCTCCGGGCATGGAAACCACTTGGTAAGTGACAGTTCTTTGATCGATGGTGATTACCTCGATAGACATGTTAATGGGGGTACGGTTGGAATGGTAAAGGAAATGGGTACCTGAACAATGTAAAGTAAGTCTAAAATACCTATACAATAACTATAATCGTAATAAATGAACAATAAAACAGCGGAGAAGCCGTGGATTAAATAAAAAGGCTGTAGTTATCAGCAGGGAGACGTGAATACCGTGGTGAAGCAAGGAAGGGAATGTAGAGACTGGAGCGACAGACGGCCTTATATAGGCAGGCAGCCAACAACGTGGGAGGCGTTGGGATGGGGGACCCAACGCCGCCTCACACGGTGACCGAGCTGCAGGCTATGGACGTATATATGTACGTAAGTAGGATTCAGTTAGCGTTGGGAACCCGGGTACCAAATTTCTTGAAGATGGGCCCATAAGTAACAAAGACCGTTGAAAAGTTCAATATGGCAGCCGACAGTGGCATCATATCACCGAAATAAGTACCAAATTTCAGCCTTCTACCTATGAATAAGAAAGTTCAACATGGCGGACGTTGTTGACCGTTACGCGTCGAATTTTGAAATGAAACCTGCTTAACTTTTGTAAGTAAGCTGTAAGGAATGAGCCTGCCAAATTTCAGCCTTCTACCTACACGGGAAGTTGGAGAATTAGTGACGTTGGAAACTTCAATATGGCGGTCGACAGTGGCATCATACCACTGAAATAAGTACGTACATCGGTTTTGGTTAGCGCAGGGAAGCCACCTACCAAATTTCGTGAAGATGGGGCCATAAATAAGAAAGTTCAACATGGCGGACATTGTGAAAATTAGTGACATTGGAAAGTTCAATATGGCGGCCGACGGTGGCGTCATACCATCGAAATAAGTACATACATCGGTTTCGGTTAGCGCAGGGAATCCGCCTACCAAATTTCGTGAAGATGGGGCCATAAATAAGAAAATTCAACATGGCGGACGTTGTCGACCGTTATGACCGTTACGTGTAGAATTTCGAAATGAAACCTGTTTAACTTTTGTAAGTAAGCTGTAAGGAATGAGCCTGCCAAATTTCAGCCTTCTACCTACACGGGAAGTTGGAGAATTAGTGACATTGGAAAGTTCAATATGGCGGCTGACAGTGGTGTCATACCACCGAAATAAGTACGTACATTGGTTTTGGTTAGCGCAGGGAAGCCGCCTACCAAATTTCGTGAAGTTGGGGCCATGAATAAGAAAGTTCAACATGGCGGACATTGTTGACCGTTATGACCGTTATGCGTAGAATTTCGAAATGAAACCTGCTTAACTTTTGTAAGTAAGGTGTAAGGAATGAGCCAGCCAAATTTCAGCCTTCTACCTACACGGGAAGTTGGAGAATTAGTGATGTTTGGAAAATTCAATATGGCGGCCGACAGTGGCGTCATACCACCGAAATAAGTACGTACATCGATTTTGGTTAGCGCAGGGAAGCCACCTACCAAATTTCGTGAAGATGGGGTCAGCCTTCTACCTACACGGGAAGTTGGAAAATTAGTGACGTTGGAAAGTTCAAAATGGCGGCCGACAATGGCGTCATACCATCGAAATAAGTACATACATCGGTTTTGGTTAGCGCAGGGAAGCCGCCTACCAAATTTCGTGAAGATGGTGCCATAAATAAGAAAGTTCAACATGGCGGACGTTGTCGACCGTTATGACCGTTACGTGTAGAATTTCGAAATGAAACCTGCTTAACTTTTGTAAGTGAGCTGTAAGGAATGAGCCTGCCAAATTTCAGCTTTCTACCTACATGGGAAGTTGGAGAATTAGTGATGAGTGAGTGAGTGAGTGAGGGCTTTGCCTTTTATTAGTATAGATAAGGAGGAATTAAATAAGTGAATGCAGCTATTCACGACTAAAATCAGCAATTAAGGCCGGGGGATTCTTAATAAGCGAGACCACTGAAATGAAGAATAAACATTTTGCTTGAGTAATAGAGGCTTCAACTGCAATAATTGATTTCTTATTAAGAAATAAAAACCTGCATCTACTATGGCCCACCAGGACTGACTTTGCAGACCCCTGATGTACATGAACTTGAGAAGATGCTTCCTGTCTGTGAGTTAAACCCGGGTGACCGCAGCTGTAAGGCCATTGCTCTGTCCACTATGCCACCCAGATCTTAATGGACCTTCCTTTTAATTTGAGATGCCCTCATAAGTTCAGGGCAGGAGGCTGACATCCAGCAATAGCAGCTCCATCCCTCGGGGTCAAGCTGCCTTTGAGGGTTCATTTGAACTTCTCTTTCATTTCCTTACTGATGTGGTCATCTTCACTCCACACTTTTAGAAGATCAAGTTGCTACTGTGTATCCCAAAGTGTGAGCTTTTTGACTGGCTGGAGTAGTCAGTATCAAACCTAAAGCACTTGGTGATTGTGGATACTGTAAATTAACAATGGATTGTTCAACGTATTGATTTATTTACTGATATTTTTAATTATTTCGAAAATTAAGTGAGGAACCTGACTGGAATAGATAATTAGGTGGGAACTGACCTGTGAACACAACGTTAAGAAAATCATGTCAATGCTGTCCTGTCACGGCCGGCGTGTGTAAGGCTGTCAGGCTCAGGACTCGGCACGACTGCTTGTTGTCGATGTAAGTTAAGCATGCAGCCCCCCTGCTTTGCTCTCTTGGACGTGGCTTCTCCTTGGCATTTCATTTATTCACTCACTGGCTGTCTTCGGATCTGGCCAGCTGGCAAGATAAGCCCCCCTCAGCATAACTTTTAATTTCCATCTCAATCGGTCTTTGGTTTCTTGGTAACAGCCATGCGATAAACAGCACAACACAACACAACACCCTACACATCGTGTCACTGCATTACTTTATTTATCCATCCTTCTATCTATTTTCTAATCCCACTTTTTATTTTTAGTTTATTTTAGGACCACCATAACTTGTATATTTCATAGTACTGTATGTTTATAGCATAACATAAAGATTTCAAAACTGCTTAATCACCAGTTAAGCAATACAGGGTGTTGGAGCCTATGCCAGCAACATTAGGGGGGTAAAGCAGGAACCAGGCCTGGATGGGACCCCAGTTCAGTGCAGGACCCACTCATACACGTACCCAGTTTTATCATAATTCACATTAAAGGTGGCAAAGTGCTTAGCACTGCTTCCTTACCGCTTGAATCATGGGTTCAAATGCAGGCTTGTTCACCAGCAATTGAATTTCAATTCAGATTATTTTTGTATAGCGCCATCCACCATGTGCAGGCTCAGAGTGGTGTAACAAGTTCATGGCTAAATGCAATTACCGCTTTACAAATTGCTAATTACATAATGCACACAAAAAACTGACTCACCTCGGAGTCCCATCCACAGGAATGCTGTCTTCTCATCCTGAATTTAAACTAACAGGTGTTTTAATAGATGGCTTTGCACAATCAAGAGTTGGTGGAACAAAAAGGTCGAACGGTAGTCATCCTTAACCCCAGAAATACTCCACCCAAAAGCAATATTTTATTTAAACTCCTTCCAAGCATCTCTTGAGCTCGGAATTCTATGTAAATATGGTTAACCCCGAGTAGCCAATTTTAATGAAATATGGAGTGTTGCCTGGATGACTCTCAGCACCGTATTCTGCTACTCTCTTTCCCAGTGTTTTGTAATCTTTGTGCCGCAACAGAGTGGTGCGCTGAGAGAGCTGCCCAGGTGTGCACTTGTGTCTGAGAGGGACAGGACTACCTGGAGAAGCTGGCATAAATGCAGCTCCGTGTTAAAGCACTGTGAAGATGCAGCTCCCTACAACACAATGTAGGTATATACACAGTAAGGCCTTATCAGCTTCATGTAGGACAGTTTCTAGTTCCTCCCAATGCTGTCCTAATGAATGTAATTAACTGTGCCTTGTCCATCTGCTGTATTATAAATTAAAATTTGAAAAATGGCACATACCTGCATCCTTTCCAGTGCTCATGAGTAGGTGTGGGACAGCATCGGCGGTCGCTGGGTGACGCGTCTTGGAAGGATTTTGGATGGTATTGGTGGCATCTCTCCTTGATGGGCTCTCGGCGGCCGCTTGTCCGTGTCCTCGGGAGGCGCTTGCTTGCGGCCGAGGGCTTCGAGGCAGCAAGATAGGGCACAGCAATAGGTCTTTGATGTCTGTATTTGTTTTTGGATATTTTTTGTTTTGTTGCTTTTGTTGTTCGCTGAGGAGCCGCGGTTGAGGAGGACCAGCGCGGGTGTCGGGAGGTGTGCATGGGCGAGAGCTAGCGCCATCTGGTGATCAGGTGTGCGTACGCATGCAGATAGCTCCCAGGTTTAAAGGTGCACGAGACGCGTGGCAAGGGGAAGGGTGTCCAGGTCTCTTGTCAGCTGATTGCTGGGAGATCTTATAAAAGCCTGTCGGGGAAGTGGAAAGAAAAGATTAAGCTGGGTGAGCAGGAGTCGGTTAATAATATGAATCTGTATTTGACAGAAGGACCCTAAAGGGAACAATTGGATGGGTGCAATTTTTACAGTATATTTTTGTTTTTCTTTGCCTTTTTGCAATGCACAACTTTTGTAGCTGTTTTTGCCATTTGTTGCACAATAAACTGCACTTTTTTTTTCAAATTACATTTCTGTGTCGGCATCTCTTACTGTTCCACTGACCTCGGTCCCCTATCAAGGACTTGCGGTCTGACAGTTTTACCTGTTAAGGACCAGAGTGCCTGTGTCTCCATGGCTGCTAGAGCCCACCTGCCCTGGGTGTGTGGTCGCCAGTGGGTCGCACAGCGCTGGTGGATGGTGTGCATACCAGTTGCCTCTAAGGCAGAGAGGGGCAGGCAAAGGGACGGAGCAGCTGGGACATGTGAGAATTGTTTTTTTTGTAGATGTTTTTCACGTCATTGTTGACCATTAGCTTCCATTATATGATATTTTCTGTCGTTCTGCATGGAAACACAAGACTAAAAATCATTCTCGGCCATCTCCATAAAGCACATGGGCTAAGTAGCATTTAAACAAAATATCATTTTTGCATGGAGCATTTCTTTAGGTTTAATCTACTGAAGTCTAGATTTGCAGAGCTCCAGACTGGTTTCCAGTTAGCCCACACTTGTGACTTCAGTTCAGGCCTACAACAGATGCACATACGTCTTCCAATGCCTATAAAAAGTGTGCATCCTCTTTGAGGTGTTCAGATTTTATTGTTCTACAAAACTGAGTGGATTTAATGTGGATTTTTGCCACTGATCAGCAAAAAAAAACTCTTAAATGGTAAAATGAAAACAAAGTGGTCGAACTGAATTACAAATGAAAAACACAAAATAGTTTATCACATACTCCCCTTGGCAATATTTTTCAAAAATATAACATCATTTTCACTGTTATGCTGATGACACCCAGCTCTTCCTTTCCACCACCGCTTATTGACTGCATTGCTGAAATTAAATCCTGGTTTTCTTCAAATTTTCTTAAATTAAACAGGGACAAAACTGAGGTTCTCCTCATTGGTTCAAAATTATCATTATCCAAAGCCAATAATCTTTCTCTTATTATTGAGAACTCCGTTGTTTCCCCATCACCTCAGGTTACAAGTCTGGGTGTCATCCTCGACAGTACTTTATCTTTCCAATCTCACATTAATAACATCACCCGGTCTGCTTACTTCCACCTACGTAATTTTAATCGCATCCGCCCCTCCCTCACTCCCCAAACCACTGGCATTCTTGTTCACAGTCTTGTTACTTCTCGGTTGGACTACTGCAATTCACTCCTCTTTGGTCTCCCTAATAAATCTCTTCATAAGCTTCAGCTGGTCCAGAATTCTGCAGCTCGCATCATTACTCGAACCTCATCTATTCACTCCGGTCTTGCAGCAGCTCCATTTGCTCCCGATTAAGTTGCGAAATGATTTTAAGATTCTGCTATTAACATTTAAGGCCATTCATAACCTCGCCCCTCCATATCTGTCTGACCTTTTCATGTTGCCATTCCCTCCTGTAACCTTAGATCCTCTTCCTCCATCCATCTGACCGTCCCTCTCGCCTGTCTAACCTCCATGGGGAGCGGAACATTCAGCCGTTCTGCTCCCAAGCTCTGGAATTCATTACCTACCGAGCTTAGAAATATCAAATGATATTCATCCTTTAAATGTAAACTTAAAACGCATCTGTTTAAAATGCCTTTTTCTTTATGATTACAGTGGTTATGTTTGGTTTTAATTTTTACATTTTCTGATGTTTTTAGTTGTTTATAATTGTGTCTTTTATTTATTTATTTATTGTTTGTTTGGTGTCCTTAAGTTCTGAGAAAGGCGTCTTGCATAAATAAAATGTATTATCTATATATATAATTCACTAAGGCAAGACACCTATGGAAAGCACGCCGGAAGGGGCGTGGATTCACTAAGCCGCCGACAAGTAAGACACCTATGGCGCACGCAGGGAGGAGCCACGCCCACCAACTCCAAGACCATTGAATACGACGACAACTTGCAGAGCCACGCCCACCAACTCAGATGCGACGACACAGAAAAACCAGCGTCATTTATATTCGTCTGTCGTAGAGGCCACATGCACTTCCGAGCCACGTTGACTGTTCATAGAGGCATGTTTCTCAAGGAGGTGAATCGCCAGCGTGTAAAATATTTTGCGAGCGGTATCCCATGGGATCCTTAAAACGATCCTTCACAAGTGAAGTTAAAACACAATGAAGTAAGCAGTCTTTAAAAACCGAGTTTTCGGTTACGACGCACGACCACGTGCACCATGGCAAACTGTTTTACACGCTACATACAGCAATTTGCATCCGCGACAAACATGTGTCTTCTTAGATGCTCCTGCAGGAACACGAAAGACGTTTCCCTGCCCACCAACACTCCTTTTTCACCGGCCCGCGTCTACCCTCGCTCTCTAGGCATTCACACTGCCTGCCCATGTGCCCGGACACAAAAACTCACCGACCACCCAGTTAGTCCCTTTCGTCTGTAGGATTTTGTCAGATTGTCAAAGGTCCAACTCATAATCATACCCACACATTAGATTTAATTATAACTTACAAAGTTGAAATTCAAAATTTAAATATTACTCCATTAAATTGTTATTTCCGATCACTTCTTAATTACATTTGATTTAGTCCTGCCCTTGCCAACCCACTCACAGATTAAAACAAAGACAGTCCAACATCTGCTTCAAAATTTATAGATACCTTGAGTAAGTCGAGTGTAATTGTGGAAAACCATTTAGATCAGTTAACATCAAATGTAAATGTGGAAAACAATTTAGATCAGCTAACATCACATTATAATGTGACCTTGAGAGATGCTCTGGACACAGTGGCTCCCCTTAAAACAAAAGTGATCAAAGCACATAGAAACTCTCCCTGGTTTAATGAAAACGCTCGAGCTCTTAAATTAGAGTGTCGAAAACTGGAGCGCAGATGGAGAACAACAAAGCTACATGTCTTTCAAATTGCATGGACAGAGAGTGTTAATAAATATAAAAAAGCCCTCTTTAAAGCTCGCTCAGAATACTATTCTACATTAATAGATAGCAATAATAAAAATCCTCGGGTACTGTTTAGAACAGTGGCTAAATTAACAAATGGGAATTCAGATCAACAGTGCAAAACACCAACAGATATTAGCAGTACAGACTTTATGAACTTCTTCAATGAGAAAATTAAAAATATAAGATCCCAGATCTCAGCATCACAGTACAAACCAAATACTAGCTTAGCAGACCCTGTCTCACATTGCATTCAGCACTTTAGTAATTTTAATCCTGTAACTGAGCAGGAAGTCTTAACTTTAATTAATAAAATGAAGCCCTAGATCCAGTGCCAACAAAACTAGTAAAAAGTGCCATGGATGTTCTTGCAGCGCCTATTCTAACCATTATCAATAGTTCATTACTGCATGGCACCGTACCTGATGCACTAAAAGTGTCAGTCATTAAACCATTACTTAAAAAGTCAGACCTAGACCCACACATACTAAATAATTATAGGCATATTTCAAATTTACAGTTTCTCTCTAAAATACTAGAAAAAGTAGTCACCAATCAGCTTCAGTCACACCTTACGCATTACAATTTATTGGAGAAATTCCAGTCTGGTTTTCGCACTGGTCATAGTACAGAAACTGCACTAACACGGGTTGTAAATGACATTCTGATATCCTCTGATGAAGGAAACTCCACTGTAATTATGTTGTTAGACTTAAGTGCAGCATTTGACACCATTGACCATTCTATTTTACTGCACAGGCTAGAAAACGATGTTGGGCTTACAGGCCCCATGCTCGCCTTGGTTCAGTTCTTATTTATCAAATTGATTCCAATATGTACAGAAATGTGCTGATAGTACTCCATCATTATACACAGAAGTTCAATATGGTGTCCCGCAGGGCTCAGTACTGGGACCTTTACTGTTTTCACTTTACATGCTTCCACTGGGATCTCTCATTAGGAAACATAATGTTAATTTTCACTCGTATGCAGATGACACCCAGTTATACCTTTCATTTAAATCAAATGAAGTTTCTCCGATGTTGTCTTTAATTAGTTGTGTTAGCGAATTAAAGGAGTGGATGAATGAGAACTACTTGTCTTTAAATACAGATAAAACAGAGTTGTTAATTGTTGGAGGGAATGACGCTGATCACAGCAATATTTTGTCATCATTTAACTCAGTTGGAATCCCAATTAATTTTACTGAATCAGCCCGCAATCTAGGAGTTCTCTCTTTGATTCTAGCATGTCATTTAAAGTGCATATTACAAAGTTGTCCAAAACATGTTTCTTCCATCTTAAAAATTTTAGGAAATTAAGGCGCTTTCTAAATAAACAGGATTCTGAGAAATTAATTCATGCATTTATCTCTAGTAGGATTGACTACTGCAATGCAGTGTTCACTGGCTGTTCAAACTGTTCTCTATACAGCCTCCAGTTAATCCAAAATGCGGCTGCAAGAATTATTACAAGAACAAGAAAATATGAACACATATCTCCAGTTCTTAAATCCTTACACTGGCTCCTGGTTAAGTTTAGGGCAGATTTCAAAATCCTCCTTTTAACATATAAAGCATTAAATGGCCAAGGTCCGGCTTACTTGTCTGAACTTATCATGACTTACAAACCTGAGCGCACATTAAGATTTCAAGATGCCGGTCTTCTTATGATTCCAAGGATTAATAAAAAAACAGTAGGAGGTCGAGCTTTTAGTTACAGGGTCCCTAAACTGTGGAATGGTCTTCCCGCTTCTATAAGAGATGCCCCTTCAGTCTCAGCCTTTAAATCCCGGCTGAAGACTCACTACTTCAGTTTAGCATATCCTGACTAGAGCTGCTGATTAACTGTACAGACTGCCTCTCTGTTGTTAGTCATTAGCACTAAAACATAAGTAACATGATAGTTTTAATTGAATACTAACCCTCACCTATTCTGTTTCTGTTCTCGGCACTCAAATGTGGCAACTGGTGCCACGACCCACCTGCCAAGTTGTTTGCCTGCCTATGGTAAAGTCATCCCTGATGGAGGATCGCAGGAATCATGGGAAAGAGGGGTCCTTTCATCGGATTGGCTGGCCCAGCACTGTTTTAGCCGTGGAATGGCCAAATGGGGGAGGCAGCTTGATGGATGAGGTCTCCAGGACTCTAAAAATATCCAAATCTTATTATGTGACATCATCTACTGTTAAATTCTGCTCTGTACTCTGTAAAATTTTTATTTTTATGCTGTATTAAGGATTTGTTCTGATCTGTGTATTATATTGTATTGACCCCCTTTTGACACCCACTGCACGCCCAACCTACCTGGAAAGGGGTCTCTCTTTGAACTGCCTTTTCCAAGGTTTCTTCCATTTTTTCCCTACTGGGGTTTTATTGGGAGTTTTTTCTTGTCTTCTTAGAGAGTCAAGGCTGGGGGGCAGTCAAGAGGCAGGGCCTGTTAAAGCCCATTGCCGCACTTCCTGTGTGATTTTTGGGCTATACAAAAATAAACTGTATTGTATTGTATTGTCTGTGCTAGGAGTCCACATGCACGTCTGAGCCACGTTGACTTTTCATTATTCTTTTCGGTTTCGACACCCGACCGCGTCCACCATGAAAAACCATGCGAAAGGAACAACGGGGGTTGTTCGGGGGTTGTGCCCTCATTTTTTAAACATGCTGCAGTCCGTCCCCATCTAAAAAAGGCAGGATTAGATCCTGGAGTTTTAACCAACTTTCGTCCAATTTCCCAGCTCCCATTTCTGGCCAAAATACTAGAAAAAAATTCTTTATAATCAATTGGTCAATCACCTTAACTCTAATAATTTATTTGAGATCTGCCAATCTGGTTTTAGGCGTTATCATGGTGTTGAAACGGCGCTCCTGAAAGTGTTCAATGACATCTCTCTTATTACTGACTCAGGTGATGCGGCAGTCCTTGTCCTCCTTGACCTGTCCGCTGCCTTTGACACCATTGACCATGAAATATTGCTGATGCGGCTCGAACATCTTGTTGGGCTGAAAGGGGCTGCTCTTAACTGGTTCAGGTCATATTTAACTGGTAGACACTTTTCAGTGACTTTAAATTCCTCTTTTTCATCTACTGTTCCTCTTAAATATGGTGTCCCTCAGGGATCCATTTTAGGTCCTATTTTATTCTCTATATACCTTCACCCTATTGGAGCTATTTTTAGGAAATTTAACATTTCTTTTCACTGCTATGCTGATGATACTCAGGTTTATATTCCCGTCTGCAACTCTGCAACAAATCAACTCCACAACTGTCTGTCTGAACTAAGATCCTGGATGGCCAATAATTTTCTTGATCTAAATCAAAATAAAACGGAGGTGCTTATAGTGGGTCCACCAGCTAATGCCCAAATTGGTCTTGGACTTCTCGGCTCTTTCTCTGCCTTTTCCAAACCTCAAGTCTGCAATCTTGGTGTTACCTTTGATAGTAACCTCTCTTTTGAGAAACAAGTAAATTCTGTTGTCAAGAGTTGCTTTTTCCAACTTCATCTATTAGGTAAGATCAAACCTTTTTTATCTTCTAAAGATCTTGAAAAAGCTACTCATGCTTTTATTTTTTCTCGCCTCGATTATTGCAATTCGCTGTATTCTGGGATTAACAAATCTCTGATACACTGGTTACAGCTGGTCCAAAATGCTGCTGCTCGCCTTCTGGTTGGGGCAAGGAAGTATGACTCTGTTTCTCCTATTTTAGCTTCGTTACACTGGCTGCCTGTCAGTTTTGAAATTGATTTTAAAATCTTGCTGCTAGTTTTTAAATCGTTACATGGACTTGCTCCTGCCTATTTCTCTGAACTGTGTGTTCTACACCAGCCATCCAGAGTGCTTAGATCTTCTGGTCAGTTGTCTCTTGTTGTCCCTCGTACCAAATGTAAAACCAAGGGGGACAGGGCCTTTGCAGCTGCTGCGCCTCGCCTGTGGAACTCTCTACCTCATCATATTAAGGAGTCGTCTACAATTGAACAGTTCAAAATAAGATTAAAAACTCACTTCTTTTCACTTGCATTCAGTGACCTTCAGTTATACTGATGGTTTTCCTCTTTGTGATCATATAACATCATTCCTATTTATTATCTATCTTATTTTATGTTTATATATTTTATTACTATTTATGTTTTATTGTTTTTTCTTATTCTATTATTGTAAGGCACTTTGGCCGCAGCATTACTATGTTGTTTTAAATGTGCTATATAAATAAAGTGACATTGACATTGACAACGAAGCCCCACCTCGCTACTACCGTGGTCGGGTGTCTTTGTGGATTATATAGAAAAAAGCAGCCACAACCGCACAGAGCAATGAAAAGTCTACGTGAGTCACAGGTGCATCTGGACTGTGCAAAGACGACAATGACTCAAGTGACGAGTTGGAGGTGGGCACATGAGTAGGCAGGGCGCGATGGCGGTCCGCCAGTTTTCAGTCACGGACGATTGTGTGTTGGTTCATTCCGTGCATTGTTACAATGTTGCTTTTCTTGCTGATTTATTACATTACTGATTTTTCAAATGTTAATTTTCTCCCTGTGCTTAAAAATCATTAAAAAACCGGCCTGATTATGTGGCGTATGGTACGCCGCAGGTTGGCTAGTTATTATTATTATTATACTGTAAGTGTTTGCCTGCTTTAGGTGGAGCCCAAAATCAACTGGTGCAGCCAACTGGTGTGAGGAGTCACAGAATTAGTTCAATGGAGTTCAGCTGTTTTGTAGTCTAAATGCCCCTTATCTGGAGGGTCCAACTTGTGGTGTGTCAGTCTGGTGGTCTAACCTACACAATAAAGACAAACAAACACAACAAGCAACTCCATGAAAATGGGACTGAAAAGTACAAGCCAGGGGATGGAAACAAGAAAATGTCCAAGTCACTGAATGTCCCTTGGAGTTTAGCTAAATCAGTCATTAGGGGATGGACAGAATATGGTGCTGCTGTAAATCTGCCAAGAACAGATCACGTGAAAAGCTTATAGTGTGAGACCTGTAGATAAGGCTGCCAAAGGTGCTCCTACTAAACGCTGATGTACTGATGCCTTATGTCATCTATTAGTTTGTGCTTTATGTTTGTTAATAATTTTGACGACTTTGCATTGATCTGTAGTCACTTTGACACTGAAGCTTCATTATCTTTTGATCTACTGTAATTCAATTTGGCAATAAAAAGTGAAATCTTCCAAGGCACTTTACCATTCACAGATCTTCTTGTCTCACTCTGCTCCTTTTAACACTCCTTACCTTACACCACACCACCAACTCTGAATACAAAAATTAATATGTGAGGACCTACATGCTTGGACACAGCATGGCCGCTTAACTCGATGGACACTTTGTTCTTTCCACTGTCCAGCATCTTTTACTGCCAAATGATTTTTTTGTGAAGTATATTTAGAGCTGGTAACAGGTGCATCAAGGGTTGAAGCTGGAATCACCGTGATGTTGGGTAGGCGAGGTCTGACCTGCCATCTGGTTACTGTTGGCTTTAAGCAGAGAGTGGCACTACTGCCCACAGTTTTTCACTTTATTGTATGCAATGCCGACTGGTGCCACCAGGTGTCAGTATTTCACAATGCTTGCAAGAACTTCAGATGAAGGTAGCTTACAAGAGCCTGGCCAGCACCATAACGCTGCATAAGACATCTGCCCAGCTCCACCAAGCAGTCATTAATTTGATCTGGGCTTTTCTTAGAAATTTGGGTTGTAGGAGCAGTGGTCACAAGAACAGATGGGGTAAGAAAGAGACAAAATGGCGGAAATCATTTTACCTTCTAGAGTTGAGAGGACTAGTGTTTACCAGTGAAAATCTCAGTGAATTTGCAGGGTTCGTCGGTGAAATTGATGAAATGACCCCTGATAATTTGCTGTGTGGGAAGTTTAGGCAAACTCTTTTTTTTTCACAGCCCCATGATGCTTCACGAGGCCAGCATGACATCACAGAGCTGTAGCAGCCAATGTTGAATGGGGATGTTGCTCCCCAGTCTTTTTATTCTTTTTACGTGATTCTCTGTGCAAATACACAAAACTTTTACACATGCACACTGTAAGTGTGGTACACCTCACACTTTACGCTACTGCCTTTTACACAGTGGGGGAATAAGTTACGGTGCACACACATCCGTTATGTCACTACCCATTCAGTGCTCCAGCTGGATTTGCACAACACATATGTTTAAAAACTTGCAGTAATTTCAATTGAAAGTACATTAGCTGACCATAAGTGCAACATTATGAAAGTACTTTGTTGTTTGGATTGATTGATTGTATGTTGTGTCTTCACTGCTCGATTAATCAAGTTATGCTCCTAGTTATGTAGAGCAGATTAGGTAGTGACAGGGACAGCTTCCAATATGTGATGCCGATCCACCGTATCACAAGCTTTTCAGGCATTAGTCGTAGCGATTGGAGTTCAGGAGATGCACAGAGAGACAAAGGAGTCAGAGTATTGTGGACTTGGAGTTTAATTTGATCTCAGGGATGCACGGTGGCACAGTGGAGCACGGCCGCCTCACAGTTCAGGTCACTCTTTGGCCACAATGATCGGCCCAGCGTAGTTTTCAAAAGCTTCCATAGTTCTCAGGGATGTTAAAGACCACTGCACTACGATAATCTATCAATCTATCAGCCTCCCCACTTGTCAAAAAACAGGTAACAGAGACATTTTTAAATATTTGTAATCTCTTGACCTACATGTACCTTCAGGGCCTTTCCTTGGTATCCACGTGTGTCTGAACGTCTCTTCACTGGCGCTCCCTCTCTCCAGGCTCTTCTCAGACTCTGTCATTATTTTTGGGGTTCCTTTCTCTCCTCCTCTCAGCTTTTCTACTTCCCGTCCTTAAAGGTGACTCTCAGCGTGCCTCCTATGCCATATCTCCTCTTTGTGTATTTCACACTTGCACTTCCTTTTTCGATTGCATCTCCAAAGCCAAACTGACCAATCAGATCGCTCTGAGGGATTGGACACACAATCAGACCTTGGTGTTTTGTTATACAGTAGATTTCAATTTAAAGAAGAAAGCCTGGTAACAAAACAATGATATGTTATGCCGAACACTCGGCCCTTACCTGACCCCGAGAGCTGTGCGGCAGGACAGATTAAATAAACAGGTTCAGCATAGGCCCAGCGTGCTTACCTTAGAATTTATGGTAGGTAATTCTTGATAAATTCTGAAAATATTCTGAACAGCTTTGTGAAGAGAATTTGATTTTTTCCAGTTTGAAATAATATAGAACATCACTTGCCCACAGAGTTACAGACAGTGGGCTTAGGGTTCTTCTGATTGACTAAAGTGTCTTTATGCAGGTTTTGTGGTATATAATATCACTACAGATTTTTTACAGCACAATATTATCCCATCCGGTATTACTCCGGGTACTGCTGTGTTAGGAGTGATGTTAGATCAAAGGCTACAATATATGGAGATAGGCAAAGGTTTATTCTTAAAATCATTTGAGTTTAGAACATTTTGCCATCATGTAAAGTTGCAATGTGGGAACCTGAAGACGTTACTCACAGGTTGAATTTTTCCCTGGATACATTTTTTAGACAATGTCAACGCTTAGCAAAAATTACTGTACTTGGATTATTGGGTTCCTGGTGCATATTGAACAAAAATATATTTTTTGATTGGCTGAATTCCTTTCCTTTTCTGAAATTTGAATCCCTGTGTCACTGTTCCCTCCCTGAACAAGTCGGTGGAAATCTTGGTTTTGACTCTTTTTACCATTTTTGACTACATTTCTTCTCCCAGTTTCTTCCAAAATATTCTTTTGCTAATCTGCCTAGCATGGGACTCTTAGGTTTGACTTATGCTTGGTTATTGTCATTTAATTGCTCCCTTGACTTTGTACTTCTTATTATTAAGGATTTGGATTATCAAAATCATTCGGGCGTGGGTTTCCTCCGGGTGCTCCAGTTTCCTCTCTCAGTCCAAAGACATGCAGGTTAGGTGCATTGGCGATTCTAAATTATGGGTGCTTGGTGTGTGTGTGCCCTGCGGTAGGTTGGTGCCCTGCCCAGGGTTTGTTTCCTGCCTTGTGCCCCGTGTTGGCTGGGATTGGCTCCAGCAGACCCTCGTGACCCTGTAGTTAGAATGTGGCGGGTTGGATGATGGATGGTCGGGTCCAAACTTCATTTAGGTAAAGTGGTTGGTCCAGTGGTAGCCTTGGACTTGTTAAAGACGGCTTTTGCTCCTGATCATTTCTAGATGTTGATGGGACAAAGTTGGGGTGATCTTACCCAAGTCTAAAGCCCTATTAGTTTTACACCAGGAAGTGGGATAAAATAATAATTACCAGAGGGCCGCTGACATTTTTACGCTCTGTTAGTTTTTACACCAGGAGGTGGTGTAAAGTCAGGAATTTACCGGCAGTGCCTTACCTGATTTTCTCGTTCCCCCTTATGTGTACCATAAGTTCGTTCCACATTAACAACTCTAATAAGAGCAATGTGTCCCTTCGCACCTTCAAGTGCCCCCTACCCACTCGCTTTTCTATATAAAGTCTGTATATTCACGTACTAAGGGGGATATAAGACCCCCCATTATTTAGTATGCACAACAAGACTGACAGTTCTATTTCCCACATCAGACGTTGGGTATTTATTACCGGAGGACCCCTGTAACGTCAGTCCCATTTGAGTCGCACAAATTATGAAATTTTACTGACATATCAGTTCCCACTAAACTATTTGAACCTGAGGTTATTTCTTACCTGACTTCTTATAGAAGTATTTGTAATATTTACTGAGATGTGAGCACGCAGTCCATAAAAAGTTTCTAACATGAGAGATTCAGATGGGACTAAACTCACGCAGGTTCTCCAGTAATAATTACTTTAGCCCAACTCCTGGTGCAAGACAAGTCCTGTCTGAATTGGGCATAAGTGTGAAGAGGACAGCAATGGGCATAACCCGGGTGCCCTGCTCTTCAAACCGATTTGCAGATTTTGAGTACATTAACAGCCAGAGCCAACTGGAGGCACCACTGTCCTACTCATTCATGTTTTTTTGAGTCATGTACCATACTCTTGTCTGACCATTTCACTATTAAAGAACATCCAAACGAGCCCCTCACAGCGGTCCTGTGGAAGTAGATTAGGTGGGCACATTCAAAGAATTTCGCTGAGACAGAAAGAGGGGAGTATTTTTGCCGTTAGGAAGTTGAGTATTGCGGTTGCCAGTCTAACTACACTTTAAAAATCAGCGGGACCACCGGGGTCTCTGTTGTTATTTAATAATTTTGAAATGTGTGCCCTCGTCTGTGTGTGTGTGTGTGATGTAAGCCTTACATAGCCTGCTTACTGGAAAAAGAAAAAAAATTCCAAAACAACATCGAATCGAGATTTGATGGTCCCAGTGGCACTACTTTTAACTGCATTGCTAGGTAACGGATTCCATGTATTTTTAATTCTGTGTGCAGAAAATTATTTTAAAACATCGTTGTGGGACTATGAGATGTACTCTTACCCAGCTTCCTCAGTTCTTGTTGAAAAGTTAGATATTTTAACACATCCACTTTGCATATTCCTTTCATAATTGGTCTTTGTTTTGCTCCTTCAGATATAAACTAAGTGCCTTTTCGAGTATGTTTTCTGAAGTGGAGACCCCCCTCCATCATGGAGTCCAAATTCTTTTGATAATCCTGCCAACCTTGAGGTCTCCATTGGAATCCAGCGGTTCATTTTTATCTCAGTATTCCTTCGTGGTCCTACTGCCTGCTGGTTCCTTCCCTTGATTCTCCTATTAAAGGGTGGCACATGCAGCTCTGCTCCACAAAGCCCAGATGAACTCCTTTTAGTGGCCAATCTGTGGACTTTACTGTCCTCCAAGACTCCATATACGCTGAGAGATCACTATATTTAGTTCATATAAAAAATTTCTCTGCTTACCCCCAGATCAGAACAGCTCACGTGTGTCAGGGCACAGACTAGACAAGGATATAGAATGTGGGATACTCGCTCAGATGAATTCTAGCATGTTCCACAGTTGTTGGAGATCATAACTTCCTCCATCTTACTTCACAGATGCTTAATTAGACTGAGCAGGTCCATGCATTATCTTCAGTGTTCCAAAGGCTGCTCCAGGATATTCCTACCTTTCTGACCTGAAGGGTGACCCAGCTTGAAAATCCCATGCAGAGGTGGGGCTTCTGCTGCTCTGTCTGGTAACAATTTGCTGTTCTGTGGTGTTGAAATGCTGCCTTGGACATGTTGAGAGGCACCGTGTGTTAATTAAGAATGCGCCATTACACACCCTTATACCACTAACTCAGGCTTGTATTGGTGACCCCCAGCAGGATGGATCCATAGAATGGTAGGATGTACAGTATGACCTGATCCTCCAGAGATGTTTCTGTCACTCTTCAGGTGTCCAGTGGCTCTGTTCTTCAAACCACAACTTGCTATTTTTTCATGGACATTTAATGACCTCAGTGTCACATCAGCGACGAGTTGTCCATTCTGACAACACCATCACACTCAGCTGGTAGTTGACAGACTGGTGCCCGTCTGGTACTCGTGTCAGCCATTGTCAACAGTCTGCTTCCAATAGTAGGGCGGCCATTGGCTGCAAGATATATCTTGACACATCCACTACCATTCAACGTTCAAAGCCATTGAGAGCTTCTAGTCTTGGCCATTCTCCATTTGTTAGATGTTATGCATCTCTGTTCTGTGCTTATATGCACTTTTTGCCCCTAGTGTTTCTATTTAAATGAAGTTTATTATTTTTCTGTTATTCTGGCCAAGCAGTTTTGTTTAATATTATTTTTTGTGGTCACCATGCTGTTTATGGTTGCTTCAGCTGTTTGACAGTCATGTGACATGGAAGTCATGTGACATATGTTGGCATCACATAATGACTTTTCTAACTTCTGATAAGCCAAAGTAAAGTAAAAAAAGAGCAGAAATGATAACAGACACGTTGACACCACGGCGTTCATGAAGTACCACTGAAGGCAGAGCAGAGCACAGAACATGGCAGAGCAGCAGAAGGTTGAGGGCTACAAATGAACGTGTTCAGAAATCGGCCTCACTTTCCACTTGTGCTAAGGGCTTGGTTGTTCTTACTGAAGCGACTCTCCAAGTACAGCAGGATTATTTAGTGTGGGATTTATTTATTACGGTGGTGCCAAAGGGCAAAACGCAAACAGCCTAAAAATCAAACAGTTTGAAAACAAAAAGAAATGAAAATGCAAATAAAAAATGGAAATACATAAGAAAATCCATCCATCCATCCATCCATCCTCTTCCACTTATCTGAGGTCGGGTCGCGGGGGCAGCAGCTTAAGCAGAGAGGCCCAGACTTCCCTCTCCCCGGCCACTTCTTCCAGCTCTTCCGGGAAAATCCCAAGGCGTTCCCAGGCCAGCCAGGAGACATAGTCCCTCCAGCGTGTCCTGGGTCTTCCCCGGGGTCTCCTCCCGGTTGGACGTGCCCGGAACACCTCACCAGGGAGGCATCCAGGAGGCATCCTGATCAGATGCCCGAGCCACCTCATCTGACTCCTCTCGATGCGGAGGAGCAGCGGCTCTACTCTGAGCCCCTCCCGGATGACTGAGCTTCTCACCGTATCTTTAAGGGAAAGCCCAGACACCCTGCGGAGGAAACTCATTTTAGCCGCTTGTATTCGCGATCTCGTTCTTTCGGTCACTACCCATAGCTCATGACCATAGGTGAGGGTAGGAGCGTAGATCGACTGGTAAATTGAGACTTTTGCCTTACGGCTCAGCTCCTTTTTCACCACGACAGACCGATGCAGAGCCCGCATCACTGCGGATGCCACACCGATCCGCCTGTCGATCTCACGCTCCATTCTTCCCTCACTCGTGAACAAGACCCCGAGATAGTTGAACTCCTCCACTTGGGGCAGGATCTCGCCCCCAACCCTGAGAGGGCACTCCACCCTTTTCCGATGGCGAGCGCCTGGTGGCCGGGCCTGCACCCATGGGGCTCGGCCGTGCACAGCCTGAAGAGGTAACGTGGGTCCTCCTCCCCATGGGCTCACCACCTATGGGAGGGGCCAAGGAGGTCGGGGTGCAGTGTGAGTTGGGTGGTGGCCGAAGGCGGGGAACTTGGGGGTCTGATCCTCGGCTACAGAAACTGGCTCTTGGGACGTGGAATGTCACCTCTCTGAAGGGGAAGGAGCCTGAGCTAGTGCGCGAGGTCGGATATAGTCGGACTCACCTCGACGCACAGCTTGGACTCTGGAACCAATCTCCTTGAGAGGGGCTGGACTCTCTACATAAGAAAATCACAAACAAAAACCAAAGAAAGCATGAGTAAAAAAAACACAAAAAATAAAATTATGAAAGCGCAAACAAAAAACTAAAAGGCAAACAAAAGAAAAAACTTGAGCACAAACAAAAACAATGGAAGTAAAATAAAAAAACTTAAGTACAAATAAAGAAAAAGAAAACACAAATTAAAAAGAAAGTACAAACACAAAATGAAAAGCAAATAAAAATATGAATGCATGAAAGTGCAAACAAAAACAATGCCGGTGTAAATAAAAACAGATTAAGTGCAAACAACAAAAAAAATGAAAGTGCAAATTAAAAATAGAAAACAAAAGAATAAAAGCATGAAAGAGCAAAGAAAAAATGAAGGCATAAATAAAAAAAATGAAAGTGTAAATAAAAAAGGGCAAAAAATTGAAAGCTTGAAAACAAAAAATGAAAGTGCAAATAAGAACAATAACAGCACAAATAAAATAATAAAGTGCAAAAAAAGTGTAAATCAAAAAAATTAAAGTACACATAAAAAATGATCTAATGAAAGTACAAACAAAATCATTGAAAGTGAACATTAAAAACTGAAAATGCAAATCAAAAAAGATTAAAGAGCTAACAAAAATTGAAAGCACAAAAAAATGAAAGTGCAAAGACGAACATTGAAAGCACAAATAAAACCGAAACTGCAAAAAAAATGTAAACAAAAAATAAAAGTGCAAATAAAAAATGAAAGCACAAACACAAAAATGACAACAGAAAGAAAAAAAATGAGCACAAAAGCAAAAATAATGAAACAAAATAATGAAAGTTCAAGCAAAAAAGTGAAAGTGCAAACAAAAAAGAAACACAGAAAAAGAACATGCAGGTTAGGTGCATTGGCGATCCTAAATTGTCCCTAGTGTGTGCTTGGTATGTGGGTCTGTGTGTGTGTGTGTGTGTGTGTGCGTGTGTCCTCTGGTGGGCTGGCACCCTGCTCAGTGTTTGTTTCCTGCCTTGCGCCCTGTGTTGGCTGGGATTGGCTCCAGCAGACCCCCGTGACCCTGTAGTTAGGATGTAGCGGGTTGGATAATGGATGGATGGATGGATGAAAGCCAAAACAAAAAAGTGAAAGTGCAAACAAAACCAAGGAATGGTGATGTGCTTTTGCCGTTTCTATTCAGTCGCTCGTCTGATTTTTCACGTGTGATTACCGAGAAGGCATTGTAATCGTCGAAGTCGAGCCTCACTGGTGGTACCACTCCAGAGAGAGCGGTGAGGAGCGTGCACTGACACAGCGCGCTGCCGCACCCACCACACGACGAACCACCCCAGGATGTTCCACGCCAGAGATAGCAGTAATAGAAATCAAAATAGGGCGGCTGATACGAAGTCCAGCAGCCTGCTAGATGCACAGTCCTGTGTTCCGGTGTCCCGTCGATGGCTCTGCCTGTGTATTGCGTGTGACTTTAACTCCAGGGCTGCAGGCACAGCAGAGTGTGCTGTTGTCCTTCAAAGCCATGCTCTGTATGAGTGAGTGTGGGGGAGTTTCAGTGCACTCTGTGATGGACTGGCAACCCGCACTGGCAGGTTAGCCATGGGCTCCCTGGATATGTGGATTTGAAACCTGGAACCGTCATACACAAGGAAATTAGGCACACGCACCCAGGGTCCATTACCTGGTGGTGGCTTATGAGGATGTCACCAAAGAAAGGCCACAAAGAGAGCAATGAAACTGAACCCAAGGTAACAGTGCTACCCTCTGCACCACCCATACATTCAGAGGAACCCCTTTATGATTTAGTGTTAGGGTTCTTCATTTCCATGATTGGGGGAGTCTGCAATGCCAGCAAAAATCATGGGGATTTGGGGCTTTGGGTGACATGTTGATGGTGACAGTAAACAAAAATGGTAAATAGTGTAAATTGATTCAATTTTTGAAAATTGTTTAGCATGGTGAGGAATTACAATGTTGTTTTTTTATACTTTATGACGAAAGTAACTTTTCTATTAATTGATTGAATTAAGTTATTAATTTTGTTTAGTCACATATACTGTAACCATGAAAACTGTGGTTAAAGAAAAAATTATTTTTTGCTTTTTAGTGCATTTATAATCAAAGTAAATAAAACCGTTTCATTTAAAAAATTTCTTTTTATATATTTTATTTTCTGCCTTTTAGTTTTTACATATTTTTAATCATTTTTCATGAATGGGAAGCTTCTTTAAAAATATTATATAATATATCTTCTTTGCAGAATTATTTGAATACTAAAAAGAATTATATATTGGTCTCTATTTTTCTGTTCAGGCTCTTATGCTTATCGCATATCACTCTTATCGCTCGGTCGCTGCAAAAAAAAAATATCGATGACAGAACGGCAAGCTTACGCCAATACTTACCGCAATCATCAAGGCTACTCCTTCACGGGAGTAAACAAGTCATGTCGGCGGGCATATTTACCACTCCATTCACTGGAAGAGGCAAGTGGGGGCAATCCGATGGGTCTCTCCCTTGTATGCTCCTATATCTCACTATATTCTCTCTCCGTCATCGTTGTGTGTGCGTTCATCGGAATCGCATAACCATTGATTACGCTGAAATGTGTTACGTAACTACATCGGTTTTGACAGATTATTGTTCTGTCATCAATACTGAACACGTATGCAAAATTTGAAGAAATGTGCTTTGCCAGAACTGGGTTTAAAATCAGTTGCAAGATTTGGCCGAGACAAACAAACAGACAGAGGAGGCAAGTTAAATAAAATCGTTTAAAAAGGACTGAATGGATGAAGCTGTTCAAGGAGGAGTTCCCAGTAAGTTCAGGTCATAAACTCACACCAGTTTAATCCCTGACCTTTGAACACACCGCCTGACGCTCCTACAGATTGGACGGTTCAGTGTAGTCCTCGATCAGCCCTGCTGCAGTTGCTTGCGGCCTCTGGCAGAGCACCTACAAGACAATCGAACTTGACTACAAAGGAAGTAAAAGTTGTAACAAGGTTTCCATAGGTGATAACAGTGAAAGTGTCATCACCAAGCCTCGAGAGGCAAGCATTCACCTGACCCCATCTGTCCCCGAGCTGGCATCCCATAGGAGGCTTCAGTATCCGCGGTTAACACGAATTGACTGTACGCAGTTTAGGCCCCTGATGTGCGTATGTTCACAATGTGAAGGATGGTACCCCATCCAGGGACCAGCCCTGCTTTATGCCTGATGCTTTCTAGGATGGTCTCCTGCTGCCTCATTAAACTTCTCTGAATAAACGGGTGTAGGAAACGGATGGACTTTAGACAGAGAGATAGATATTGTGCATTCCATGTGCCTCTGTGTTAGCCATGGAGACTTCATTGCGACTTCATTGTTTAGGTGAAAGAGGAGGGTGACAGAATCATGAGCAGCCCCTTGCTTTTGAACAACCAAATCCCTGCTGAGAATGTCCTCTCTGTGACATCCAGTCACTTGGAGGTAATAGATATTTATACTCTATGGGAGGAAACTTCTAGACAAACACACACAGAGATGAAGCCAAACAGTGGGGGGCTCAGCAGAAGACCCAGTGCTAACCAGTGAGCCACACTTTCCTTATTCAACTTCATCACTGACTGCTTTGTGCAGCCTCTCGTCCTTCTAATGGTTTTTCGGTAGCTTTGACAGGGAATGGCGTGCCAGCAGTCGGCAGAACTTTGCCTAATGACAGCTTTAGTCGTCTTAGCGAGGCGGCTTATCAACTTACAGTATCCAAGTCAGCCGTGAGCTGCTAACAGGCGGACTCAGTGCTGACTCCTGCTTTATAGCGCTCTCGTCTGTAGGTGGGCTGACAGCACAGGCAGCCAGTTAGAGATATCAGGAGCTTCACGACCAGCATGCATCAGATAAATTTAAATATAGAAATATCTCTAGACGAGCACATATTGTTCTTCTGTACTTTATAATTGCTTACGTTTTCTAATAATTAGCAAATGAGCCAGCAGACGGCTTATCTTGACAGAAGCCGGTGGAATTCACATAGGCCGAGGAAGCGGGGGTGCTGGGAGAAATGGGCAGGTGGGGGGGTGGTGCCAACAATGACGAGCTGACCTTCCAAGTGCTGCTTACACGGCGTATGCAGATGATCAAATGAAACCGCAAGCCGATGCCTTTCTGAATTCTTACAAATATGACAATCTGCTCCCAGCTGTTGGGGCCTATTTTGGGCGAAGGGTATCCACTGGAAGGCATTGCATGTGGGCCGCTTCTCACACTTGGGCTTTTGGGACGTGCTAAATTAAGTCGTTTAACACGATCGGCCCTTCCCAGTCTGTTAAAAAAGAAACAAAGTGACAGGAGCACAAGAGTCCCGCGGAAGTTTCTCGATTGATTCATTGCATGAATGTAAACCTATTTATTACACTATGGATTCAGAACTTTCTTTTAAATCGTTCACAGACAGTTAAAGTACAGGACACTTTTTCAATAGTCATTCATTCAAACACAGGAAGTCCGCAGGGGTGTGTCTTATCACCATTACTGTATACTCTGTACACAAGTGACCCGAGACAGAACAATGAGCACTGCTCCATTATCAAGTATGCGGATGCCACCAGGCTCATGGGACGCAAATCTGAGGAGGATGAAAGCCACTATCTAAATCGAGCGGACTGGATGGTAAACTGGTGCAATTTTACTGAATGTAAAAAAGACCAAAGAAATGATATTTGATTTTAAGAGACAGAAATCTGTATGTTCACCTATTGTAGTTCTGGGAGAGGAGGTAGAAATAGTGACTGAATATAAATCCTTAGGAACTTACCTAGATACCAATCTTAACTGGAATACAAATACAAAAAAATGATTCTCTAAAGGCAACCAGCGCTTATTTCTCCTCCATAAACTCAAACTACTGCGGTGGGCTGACGCCTTGCTCAGGGTTTGTTTCCTGCCTTGCACCCTGTGCTGGCTGGGATGGGCTCCAGCAGACCCTGTGACCCTGTAGTTAGGATATAGCGGGTTGGATAATGGATGGATGGATGGAACTCAAACTATTTAAAGTAGACAAGGACCTCATGTTGCCCTTCTATCGCAGTCTGTGATCACTTCCAGTTTCATTGCCTGGTTTAATAGTCTGGCAAAGCAAAACTCAGAAAAGCTCCAGCAGATTACGAAGTATGCAGCTAAAGTTATTGGGGCTGATGGAGATGATTTGACTAGTGTGTGTGTGTGTCAGAGGGCAATGTTAAAGAAACTGGAAATCGACTCAACTGATGACAGTCATCCATTACATGAAGAACTAAAGTTCAGTAAATCAGGAAGGAGAGTCGCTTTGAAAACCCACACAAATCGCTCCAGGAACTCCTTTCTTCCCAGTGCCATATGACTTTTCAATAAGAAATATCGGAGATAAAGATTAAGGTTTTGAAATATATCCTGTAACCTTTTTTTTGTTTTTTTTTGGTGTAAATATGTATTATCTAACTGCCTTACCTTAACCTTTCTTGTTTCTGTTTGTCTGTTTTATTCATTCTGTCTCTTATTAGATGCAACTGAGAAGGCAAATTTCATGTTTTCTTGTGTAAACGTGACTAAATAAAGAAACCGTAGACCTTAATTGTTGAAGTCTATGAACATGACAGAAATAGACAGAGGAGACAGGTGAGGGAAGTTTCGTGCCTTTAGGCCATCTGGAGCGCAGGGGTCAGCAACCTGTGGCTCTTTAAAAAAATTGGCATTCTAAAAATGTTTTTATTGCGCCTGTCATAGTGAATTGCAAAGCTTTTTATAGTACGAGAAACAATCCAACACTTATAATAATCGGTCGGAGGCGTGAGAGATATGGAGATTCAGTCATCTTACACGAGACTCTTCTTCAGCAACACCCCCATTATACCATCTAGGTCTTCTGAGGGGTCATGTGCTCCCAGCTTCCTCATCACCTTGGCTCACACACTCATGCCAGCCAGCTGTGCCTTACCCTGCTCACCAACGATCAGAGGCATCACGACTGCCACACCCAGTCCAAGGCCAGGGTCCACATCTAAAGGTCAGCGGCAGCCACACAAACAAGCTGATAGACCTCAACAACAGGGAGACACGAAATAAATACTTCTTACAGTGTTTGGTCAGCACCAAAAATGCTGCTCACTTGGCTGCCCCCTGTTCGTCCCCTCTAGTTCCCTACGTCCCTCTTATATCCAAACCCAGGGTTGCTGCATTGCCCATCTTTCAGAATCCTCACCCTTCAGGGTAACACAAACACTATCGACTCAAACACTCAAGGGGTGCAAGGTGACGTGGTCTGTAATGTACATCGTCAGTGTTGATGCTAAACAAGTCGTCCATCTCAGGACTGTTTGTCTCACTTCTAGCACCAATGTAACAGCCCGGGGAGGAATGGACCACCAACCTTTGCCTTCTTTAGTGATGCCTCTGCCATGCTGCCCGGGTCTTGTGGGGCACCGTGCCCCCTCAGCTGCCTTGTGTCCTCGGCCCACACACTGCTTCACTCTGCTCAGCCAGCCACTGCTACAATGCACACAGCATTAAATACCACAACAAGTATGAGAGAAATGAACACACAATGACTCTGATGGTAGGCTGCTGTTAGGACGCTCACCTGCTGGGGTCCATGTTTTACTGTCCTCGCCACCCTTTTCATTTTTTTCTACTCTTTTTGGCTCTGCTTTTATTATTATGCTGAATAAACCTTCTTGAATAAGCAGTCAACATACACTGTACAAAAGATTCTGTTCCTCGACAACTTTTATTTTAAAAACATAACTTTCGACACAAATAATTAAGTTTCTTTTTCAAATGTAAATACGGTTGTATGAGGAAGCGAAATAATTTGCAGACCCCTGAATAATGAATAAAATTAACAAACATTTTTGCATTATGCAGTCAATCTCTTAAAATTGCATTAACACAACTTACATTTCTCCGTACCAGAAGTCACATGATTCTTCTTGGAGAGAAACAGCCATATTGGCTTCGTGTCCAGAGTATGTGCCCCTTATCTTTCATAAATGGTGCCCCTCAGAGTATGGCGCCTTAGGTGCCCACCTGTGTCACCTAATTAATTGACCGACTCTGATCATAATGGGCAGTGGGCTGAGCCCCCCTCTGCTTTAATGCAAATGGCCACAACATCCCCTTATTTAGCATATGTGCTACCATTTCGTGGCTTGGCAAACATCAGTCCCTGATGTCCCCTCTAAGTCTACTACTCACAGCCCTCCACCCGTGAGTTTAAGAAGTCCTGCCCAGTCACCGCCTTCCTTTAAACCCGCTGTGCCCCATTTCCCCACCTGGGTACTCCATAACAACTGACATTCATTTATAATTATTGGTAAAACAGGTTCACCATTTTGCATTTCTGAAATCTCGCACACTCCTGCCTGCTTTAATTTGAAGACTCAGTGGCCCATTTGAGGCGGACAGCGACAGGCCATTCAGGTCTCAGGAGAGTTCAGTTAAACGGCGCTGCGGCCAACACTGTCCACCTGTTACTGATATGAACTTAATCCTTATCTGCGGGATGTCGGATTAATCTGCTCAGACTCGCATTATTGCATTTGCCTCTTGGGTCTGCTGGAGAAAGGGAAGCGAATGGATGGAGTATTAGACAGCTTTTGTTTTCTGTAATATTTCTGATCCAAGGTACTCAGCTTTGTGATACGTCAGAGTCTAAAAATGAAAAAGAGAACTTTCTAATGCCATTATCGTGCGTCACTTGTGTCTGACTGCCATCCTCCTACAGGCCTGAAAGATCTGAGCCTTCTGTTGTTACGTCCATTACTTGACCTGCTTGATCCAGTTCAGGATGGTGGGAGCCGAGGCCTAACCTGGCGAGCCCTAGATGGAATGCCAGTCTACACCGTGCACACTTACTCCCTCACGTTAGAGTCTTTGAAATGTCCGAGGATAACTGCAGTAACCAAAGAGAATCTTACAAAGACGAGAAGTGAGCAGGCTGGGAGAAGCTAACACAAAATTGTTATCAAATTTAAAACATAATTACAAAATTTGCTGTTAAAAATGCCAGTTTCATTTCAATCAGACTGACTGGCCAGTGGCTAATCGATAAAGGCCAGCTGTCAGTCCTCCTGCCCTCTTTATGTCGGGTCTATTTTTTCCTTCTCATTCAACTTGTGCACTCAAGTGCTTTTCTGATCTTCTCCACTCGAAGAATTGCTGGAGGTTCTTTCTAAAGGCTTTAAATGTGGCCAAGGCCTGTGAAGCTATGCACGCTATGAGATGTGCAGGCGACACAGAAGCCCAGCGAGTGATATCCTTTCACGCTCGCCGGCCTAATCCAATTTTAGAAACATTCCCGAGCATACTTTGGGTTGCCGTGTTGATATTTCGGGCCACTCCCAAAGCCAGTTAAAATTACACGGGCTGCATCGGTTTGCACATTTACCATCGTCATGTAGGTGATAGGCGCCCAACGGCTTTTCAGGGTTTGTTTCCATTTGTATCTGCTTTAAAGAAAACAAAGCGGTTCAGATTAAGGCTGGCATGTCAGCTTTTCACAGCACACTGCTGCGCTCGGTCACTTGCTACTTCTGTGTGGTATTCATTTTCACCAATCCACCCATTTCTTGCTTTTTGAATCGATGAGGTTTCCATCTGTGAGAAGCCCTGTAGCGTCGGGTAACAAAGTGGAAACCAGCCCTGGATGTGACACGTCTGGGCACACTCACGTTTGTGGGGTCGCGGGGAGTTGGACCTGATAGCACAGGGTTCAGTGCACAGCCCAGGATTGGCCTGGAGGAGCACCCATCGCTTGGCACACCAACACTCAGTGTTGTGCAAGTTCACACCTTACAAGAACTCGCTCAAAGTTCAGTTCACGCAGATTACAATGGATCAATTCACGTTCATAGTTCACCATTTCAATTTTGAACTGGTTCATGTTCAGTTCATTATGTATTTTTTAAGGAGTGAGAATAAATGACCCATGAGTTTACTTTTTTCAATTTTGCATGCCTTATATTAGACTATTACAGCGTTCTTGAATAAAATATAATAATTATGAAGATTTTTTATTGAGTTATACCCAGCAACAAACACATATAACCATATATGCTAATATCCTCCTGGTCAAAAAAAGAAATTAAATAGATGCGAGTATACATATAAATTAACGCTGTGACACAAATGGTGACTGTGGGACCAGCGTGTAGGTGAACTAACCTGTTACACCGCCGGTCAAAATTTGCATCGCATATTGCATGTCCAACGGGGAAAAATATAAAGTAGCTTCGTGAAGTACGTTTTCCTAAAAGTGAAAGAGGAGCTTCACTGCGTGGCCATATCAGCGGGGGTGCAGCTTAAGCACAAGCAGGCAGACGCAGACGGTGCCGATTTGATTTTACGTTATTTTTTCCGTATACAAATAAATGGCAAAAAATTCGTACAAAATAAATATTTGTAAAAATCCACTATTTGTGCTTATCTGAATACCGTATTCGGATTCAGCTCCACCCCTACATTACAAGGTAAGGCAAAATGTTTAATGTGGACCTAAACCAGATCCAGAATGTCACAGAAAACTGAACGAGCTCAAGTTCAAGTTCTTTACTTGCAAATACGTTATGTTAAGTTCACCGTTCTTAGAAAAATGAGCTTGTTCAATGAACACACTCTTTTGAACTAGTTCATGCACAACACTCGCTCAGTCATACTGAGTCACAAATGTGTGTGAGGAGACCAGAGAAGCCGTATGGAGAGATAAGGAGAGTAGTCAAACCCCACCTAGTTAGGGCCCTTTGAGTGGGCTTTGAATCCTGACCTCATTCAGCTGGGCTATGGAGTCACAACAAGTGTCTATCCCTTCAAGGCAGCCATCTCTCTGTACTCCACTACTGACTAAAGCCCACTGAGGCCTTGGGTGGCAAAAGGTCTGTCTGCAGCTAGGTGGACATCATTAGCAAAGTAGGATACGATGAGAATACTTAGGTTTAATGGAAATCAAGTGTGTATAAGTAAAGAGTAAAAGATAATCACTGCTGAGAAACTGACCATAGGCCATGTTCAAGACGCTAAAGCCCCTCATCCAGATTCATAACTACTAAAACTCTGCTGTGGTTGGACACTGACAAGCACAGACTGAATTGTGTTTATCGTTTTTTTTCCGTTATTCGTGTCCATTTTATTCCTCACATATGTGTTGGGTTAACTGGTGACCAAGGTCCATGGACTCGATCATCTCAGGGGCACTGCCAGTCAATGCCAAGAGCTGCCAAAAACGTTTGTATTTTCCAATTGTTTCAAGTTACACTGAACAACAACGATTTTGCTTCCTGAACACTTTTTGGTGTATCTCACGGATTTTAGTTTGCAAGCATACACATTCAGTAGAATATCTACAACTGGAACGTCTGTGGTGATCTTGAAGTAGCGGCACTGCGACTTCATATAAAACTTGGGACGGATGAAATGTTTTGTGAAAGTGATGAACAAGGAAGGTGATGGATTTTGAGGCAGATGTTTCCATCACCAACTGATGCCAAGATTGAAGAAGGCGTGTTTGTTGGTCCACAGATCAGGCATGTCAACAGTGACAAGCAGTTTGAAGATCTGCTAGTGGGGCCACCAGAAATTGCATGAAAGGCATTCAAGGGCGACGTTGAGAATTTTCTTGTCAACTACGGAGCACCAGGCTACGTCCAGCTGGTTGACAATGTGCTTCAAGCATACAAAACCATAAAGGGCAACATAACGCTAAAGATTCATTTTCTGCATTCACAACTGGACTTCTTCCATACTAAAAGTGGTGCAGTCAGTGATGAACTTGGTGACAGGGTTTCACTAGAACTTTGTAATGATGGAAAAACTGTGACAGAGCAAGTGGAGTCCATCCACACTGGCTGACTATTGATTTACAATGACAGGAGAAACATCAGATGCTGAGTACAAATGAAAATTAGCAGCAAAACATCTTTAACTCAACTGAAGTAGTGCAATGTGTCAGCATCATTAAGTAATTAAGCACACTAAACACAATAAAAGTTAATCTCATCTTCTCCAAATTTCTATGTGATGCAGTCAATCTGAAATGATATTTGTGTTGAGCTTGAAACTGTCCAAAACAAGGTTTCTTAAACTATGGGTTTTCAGTTATTGTTGTATTTAATGGTAATTGGTCATGTATAGTATGCAAAGTCTGTTGTGGTGGGTCACTGCAGGTTGCTTAAGCAATTGACATTGCTCCGACAATCATCCTCAATTACCTCGCCACTCTGATGGTCCTCCATGATTCTCCAAGGGGGACCTGATTAGACGACAGTCCACCACCCCCACTCTGACGACTGTCCACGATTTTCCAAGGGAGACCTCCCCCGCACTGGACATTCAAGGAATGGATCTCGAAGACACTAAAAAGATCGAGACTGGGTCACGACAAAAAAAGGTTAAATTCTGGTCTATCACAGTCAGCAGCATTCTGAGAACACTTGTCGTCCAGTGTTAGATGAGTTTACTCTCAAACAAAAAGTCCAAATACTCAGTTACTCCATGACTAATGGACACCATAGTTAAGGCTCCCATAATCAAATCAAACTTGAGACAATGAGTTCTATCTGGGTCCTGTCTGGGCACATTTTAATTGAATTAGTGATGTAATAAAAAATGGATGAGGGGCATTGGGCACAGGTGTGCCCAGAACATTATCACATTATCTGACCATACTGGTGACTCTAAATTGACCTCATGTTTGGTTGGTCTATCTATCTATCTATCTATCTATCGTCACATGCATGCACACGGGGGACAGTTTAAGGGATCAGATATAAATTATTATTGGTAATTTCCTGCCAGAAAGCCAGAGGGCGCTGTTGACTAATGCCTTTTCTCTTCCCCTCTCTGCAGACCGGAAGATTGATAATCCTGACAACTCTGACCAACCCAGGTAAAATTCTGGGCCTTATTATAGCTGGAGAGTCACATCTCAAGCTGTCCCCATGCTGCATCAGTAGCCGCCAGCCGAGCACGATCATGTGGTGACTCAGTATGACATGGGAGACAAAACCAAAACGCCGTCTCACACAGACATCTCTATGGAGACCAATGACGTAACATTGCAGAATGTCGCTCCGCCTTCTAAGGTCGCTCCAGATACACTTTCTAATTTACATTTCCACTTTAGGGAAACTCCGGCCTCTTTCAAGAGAGAACAGTGGAATGATGATTCACCTAAGTCTGCCAAGAATGTGGGGTGCTGATTGATGGCCAATGCACGTCCTGTCCCATTCAACCGGGGCCCCACTTTGTGATTAATAATGATTTATTATATCGAGTAGCAGTGCATGAGGGCGAGGTGAGGTTGTTGCTGCTAGTCGTGCAAGCCTACCAGTGGCAAGTTTGTGAACTAGCTCATGCCCATGTCCTAGGTGCCCATCTAGGAACCGAAAAGACCCTAGAGAGGTCCTCACAGACCAAGGGACACTCTTCACCTCGGAAACATTCAGAGAAGTTGCTAAGTCACTCCACATCAAGCACTTAAGAACTTCAGTATACCATCCCCAAACTGATGGTTTGACAGCAGTTAATTCAGACACTCAAACAAATGCTTCACAAGGTGGTCAGGAAGGTTGCCTCTACATGCTTCTCTCTGACTAGCAACTACCCTATTGGACATTCTAAAAGAAGGAGCAGAAGAATGGGGACTGCCCCAACCAACATTTTAGAATATATCCTGCAGTCATTTGATATATTTGACAAAATTCATCCGATTCTAAAAGAGAATACAGAGCATGCACATTCAGCCCAGGCTTGCTATTATGACTCTGACACAACACTTCAGAATTTCAGCAAAAGAGATTGGATCATGGCCTTGATTGCCAAGACTCATTTTAATTACCAGCTCATTGGCAAGGCCTGCATGAAATTAACAAGAGGAAGGGGTTGGTGGACTACTTGGGGAAAATGAATATGCCAAAACCATGGAAGGACAGGGACCCCAATCACTACTCCTTCCAGCCTTGTTCTTCCATCAATCCATCCATTATCCAAACACAGGGGTCTGCTGGAGCCAATTCCAGCGAACACAGGGCACAAGGCAGGAACTAATCCCAGGCAGGGTGCCAACCCACCACAGGTCACACACAAACACACCCAGCACACGCTAGGGCCAATTTAGAATCACCAATGCACCTAACCTGCATGTCTTTGGACTATGGGAGGAAGCCAGAGCAAACCAACGCAGACACAGGGAGAACATGCAAACTCCATGCAGGGAGGACCCGGGAAGCAAACCCGGGTCTCCTAACTGCAAGGCAGCAGCGCTACCACTGCGCCACCATGCCGCCCAGCCTTGTTCTTACTTCACTCAAAACAACACCTTTAATTTTGGTCCTAGTTTGACACCCAAACAACAAGTGCTCAAAGCAGCAATCTTGTCCGTCCTGGAAAGGGTTAAAGAGCGACTAGGCTGGGTTACAGGGGATGAATTATGAGGAAAGATTAAAAGAGCTGAGCCTTTACAGTTTAAATAAAAGAAGAGGTGACATGATTGAAGTGTTTAAAATTATGAAGGAAATTAGTGCAGTGGATCGAGACTTGTATTTTAAAAATGAGTTCATCAAGAACACGGGGACACAGTTTGAAACTTGTTAAGGGTAAATTTTGCATAAACATTAGGAAGTTTTTCTTTTCCCAGAGAACCATAGACAAGAATATGTTACCAAGCAGTGTAGTAGACAATTGGAGTTTAGGGACTTTCAAAACTCAACTTGATGTTATTTTAGAAGAACTTGTTGGGCTGAATGGCCTGTTCTTGTCCAAATTGATCAAAATTTCTGAAAACTGGACAGTGAGCAAGTGTGGCACATTCATAGGCTGCTTGTCCCATACCCTTGTCGTGTTAAATTGCCACAGATTAAGGGTGCTGTTTTCCTCCCAATGCTCCTTTTTTTTTCCTGATTCTAGACTTCTTGTAGATTTGAAATTCTATGTGCGGACGATTTTATTCAACAGCCACAGACAATCCACCAGGTACAGAAGGTCTGCACATCCACAGAGTTTCACTCTGCCCGGCTAATGCAGCTCTAGGGTTGATGAGTCAAATCAGGTAGCACTAGATGAAAGGCAGTGGAGGTCCTGAAATGAAGAAGATTCAACAAAGACAGGGTAGCGTGTTAGCGGCAGAGCTGAAGGGGGTCGCTGGGCAGAGCTTTAGGGTGGTGCTGAGGTCACACTCTGCAAGTGGGGGCACCCATTGAGACCATTTGCTACAAAGCTACCTGAATTAAGTGATTTGTGATGTAATGTTCAATCATATACAATAAGAATTAGGACAGAGTTGGCATTTTAACTGCTGAATTCTACTCAAACTGATACATTTTATTTACACACACAAAGCTTCTCTTTCATTGTTTCTTTCTGGAAAATGCGTATCAAATCAAGAGCGTCTTTGGGTTTCTGCCAAAACACTGGAAATGCATGCAAATGCTACAAAGTAGGAACTCTGAAAATTCCCAAAGCATGTGGAATGTGGGCAGAAGGGAAAGGGCACAGCAGGCACAAATGTGATGGCAGAGGAGGGTGGTCCCCATTCAGCATGTCCTTCAGGTAAGGGACATGCATGGCTCTGGTTTGTATCACCTGTCATGTACTTGAAACTGAAGCTATCAAGGAACGTCTGAGGAGCTGCTGCCTCTCCTCATCTTGTCTGCTCTCTCAGTCACTGAATTGGCGCCCACGTTTCTCAGTATTTCAGGTTTAGTCCAGATGAGAGTCAGCCCACCTCCCCAACTGCTAAGCTGCCATCTCATGCCATCCACAGTCCAGGGTTTCTGTTACCATAGTAACAGATACTAAGGTGGACCTCTCGGCACCTACCATATGTTGGTGATGTAGGTGGATGTGAGCTTTGTAACTTTTTTTAATAATGTTGCTATTGTCTTCTTTTTATAACTGAGATCTCAGGCACAATGCGTCACTCTCTTTAAGCAGTTTATGTCACCTCAATTATTCTGAACTGATTTATGTATGGAGTGGCACAGTGTCATTGAGTTGGTCTGCCTCCCTGGACCTTCTCCAGTTGTTCTTCCACACCCCAAACATGTAAAATTTGGAAATCCCATGTGAGAGCAGCCCCTGTGACCACAGGGGTCCTGTCCTGTGCTAGGCTTCATCCTGCCCCCAACCCTGAATTAGACTAAGCGGGTTCAAGAGTGTTAGGTACATGCAGATTTTTTCCCGGACGCATACTGTTTAGACTTTTATGGTGTCATTCTTGTCATGTCTACAGACTACAGTGAAATTCTTACCTGTGTGTGCTAATCGACATGCTTGGCGTGTGTGACTACCTCACCTTATGCCAGTGATTCTTACCTTTTTTGAGTCACTGACTCCTTTAAGAATCTAATGAAAGCTATGGACCCCCTTCCCTAGAAATACTCACATAAACACAACTTTGAACCCAATGAATATAATGTACTTTATTTATCGATGTTTGATTGTCTTATACATATATGACATACACAAAGTATTATTAAATTTTAAAGTAAACAATCTAAAAAAAACTCCTTTTTTATGCAAAAAGTTATGGCCACTCATTATAATTTTGAAATACAATAATCTTGATTGTAATCCTCCAATCCTCAAATTAAAACAGATCTACTGCTACCATGTTTTTCTAATAACCATTCCTACTACTACTACATCTGCTCTAAATCGACAATACTGGGCTGTATAGTGAATATAAATGTTAATTTTTATCTGACCCTCACGGACCCCCTGAAACCCATCGTCCATGGACCTCAGGTTAAGAACCCCGGCCTTATGCCCTCCTTACCTGAAAAATCTCAAATGCAAACTGGCCCTGTGCTGGATTGACACACTCAGCTTAGTCCCTGACTAGCTTCTGGGGGAGGAACTTGGGGTGCGGCTGGATGTTTTGGCCAGAGCTGGATGTATAGGTTTGGAGATGGATGTCTGGGTTGGGGGATGCACGTCTGGGGTGAAATTCGGGGTGTGACTTGACGTTTTTGGCCAGAGCTGGATATATGGGTTTGGAGATGGATTACTGTGGCGAGGCTGGATGTCTGGGGTGGAGTTGGATATATGAGGCAGTGCTGGGTATTTGGAGTTTTTGGTTTGGGACAGGAGCTGGATGTTTAAAGCTGGGCTGAGTATTTGGAGTGTATTGTTTGAGGAAGGATGTCTGGGTTAGAGCTGGACGTTTGGGGTGGAGAAGGATGTTTGAGGAGAGGATGAATGTTTGGGGCGGAGTTAAAAGTTTGAGGCAGGGCTGCCTGTTTGGAGTGAAGCTGGATGTTTGGGGTGTGACTGGATGTTTTTGGTCAGAGCTCGACATATGTGTTTGGAGCTGGATTTCTGTTGTGGGGCTGGATACTTAGGGTTGTGTTGGATATTTTAGGTGGGGATAGACATTAACAAAGCACAATGCCAGTCCCAGTCAGTTTTTAAGCTGTGTTCAGACCCTGTCCTCACATCTGCCTGACAAACAGAACAAGCCTGATGTTCTTCACTCACCTTGTCATGTATGTTGCTGAAAAGTCTTCTCACATTATCCTGGGTATCACAGTGCCAACACAGATTGCACTCTAGTGGGAAAAGCCCAACAAAAGGCCATTCCTTTAAATGTGAAACCATAAGTGATAAAGTTCAGGCACCTTGTTTGTTTTGATGTCTAATGTTATTGTTTAACATTTTTGTGTCCAGGGAATGCTTAAAAATGTTTTCCATTTAAAATAATTGTGATTACCAGAACTCACTTTACAAAGTGGAGGAGCTTCGGTGCCTCTCCTATTAGCCATTACGTCTCCTCTACACCTCTAAATTAACATAAAATCACTAAGATGTCCACTCATGCTGCATTTAAATTTGTAAGAACTCTTTCTGACTATCCATAGATAACAGGAGACAGCAGGGTGGCATAGTGGGACTGCTGCTGCCTCATAGCAAGGATACCCAGGGTTCAAATCACGGGTTCTCCCAGTGTGGAGCTGCCATGTTCTCCCTGTGTCAGTATCTTTTTCTGTAGGTGTTCTGCTTACTCTCCTCAGTTCAAAGACATGCAGGTTAGGTGGACTGGCATTGCTAAATTAGGCTGGCACCCCATCTAGAGATTGGTCCTGCCTTGTACTCCCTTTGTACTTCCTGTGACCCTGTCCCAGATAAGCAGGTTTTGAAAATGGATGGATGAATGAATATTAAACGGGGAGAGATCCTGCATTTAATTAAACTTAGGTGCAATTAGCATGAGAGTGGCACGGTGGCACAGTATAAGTGCTGCTGCCTTGCAGTAAGGAGACCAGGGTTTGCATCTCATGTGTGGAGTTTGCATGTTCTCCCCAGGTCTGCATGGGTTTCCTCCCACAGTCTAAAGACATGCAAGTTAGGTGGTTTGGTGATGCAATATTTGGCACTAGTGCGTAGTTGGGGTGTCTGTGTGTGGGTTTGCCCTGCGATGGATTGGCGCCCTGTTCAGGGTTTGTTCCTGCCTTATGCCCCTATGCTAACTGGGATAGGCTCCAGTATCCTCCGCAACCCCATTCAGGACAAAGTGGGCTAGAAAATGACTGACTGACAATTCATATGCAATACTGTAAAACTTCTACTTGAGTGGTTTTCTCATGGGCAAATTGTACTTTTACTCGAATCACTTTCCAGAAAGTATCTCAGCTTTTACTCAAGTATGTCTTGTGGGCACTTTACACAACACTGTCCCATGGTGACATTCCACCACATGTCCAGTACCCTCGTAAAACTTCCTTCTTGAGTGGGCTCAATGTTCAGCCCAACTAGTGGCTATGCAGGCTCCCGTGTTCATGACTTGAACAGTTACTGCTTTGTGCTTTATTACCATTCAAGGTTACAACAGGGATGTGAGTCACAGTCACAGCAGTGCAACAAACTTGTTATTACATCATTTAACAAATAAAAACAATCTGCAAAGCAAGGTTAGTGAAACGTCTCAATATTACATTGCTGAGCCCACAGCCAGCTGAAGAATTTTTGCTCCCCTAGGCGAAACTGTAAATGGTGCTGTCAAACAGAATATATATCCTTATACATATATAGGGCCTTGGGGTTTTGCAGGGCATTAATTACATTGAAGACCGGGGGGCTGAGGCCCCCTTTGTGTTTCCAGTATGCCGATAAACATCTACTGTATTATGTTGAATAGCCTTTGGGTTTTTTTTAAATCATGGTCTAATTTTTTAAATAGCTGAAACCCCCAACCCACAATTGACCGCCTAGTTTGCCTAAATGGCAGTGCCGGCCGACCGTCATGGTGGCCGCGCTGTTACCTCTCAACTCCAGGGAGTTTGTACATTCTCTCCATATCCCAAAATGTGCACTGGTCAGTTTAACTGGCAAGTCCATATGGTCCACTGGGTGGGTGTGCCCACTGATGATCTTGTATTCTGTCCAGGGATGGTCCCTGCCAGATTCAACAGGATCGGCTTCAGCTCTTCATAACCCTACACTGACAAACATCTGCTTCTGAAAATAGATGGATGGATATCAATGGCTGGATATTACACTGAACGGTGTAGTGGTGGCCCTAAATCCGATTTAAATTGAGCTAGCGTGATCCTGGGAACACGGCCCTCCAGCAGATCAGGATGAGTTCACCGTCCCCAAGCTGCCATCTGAGACAGTGCCAGAACGTTCTGGCTGACCTTTACTCACAGATGCATTTAAGGCCACAGAGGAAAGAAAGAAATGCACTTCCTGATACCACCGAAGGCGGTTCATTTGTGCTTCCATTTGCCCAAGAGAGTTTTTTTCTATTTTTTGATAACCCACACAAAGTAGCGTGCCTGATGTGTGGTTCATATTCAAGCTTTCTTTAATGTCAAATTTGTGTCACTTTTCTGTGTCAAATTACGAGACAAATAAGCAGAGCTTAACGCACATCTATATCTCCCTGGCTGGCTGAGGATATCAACATGCCAGACGTATCATCTTTAGGACATTACGACAATTTAGACAAGAACTAACCATTTAGCTCAACAACACTCACCAATTCTATCCATTGATTTTTACAAAAAAACATCAAGTCAGGTTTTGAGGGTCCCTAAAGTCCTCCTCTCCACCACACTACTTGGTAACTCATCTCAAGTGACTATGGTTCCCTCCATCTACCCATCCATTATCCAACCCGTTATATCCCAACTACAGGGTCACGGGGGTCTGCTGGAACCAATCCCAGCCAACACAGGACGCAAGGCAGGAAACAAACCCCGGGCAGGGCACCAGCCCACCACAGGGCACACACACACACCCACACACCAAGCACACACTAGGGACAATCTAGAATCGCCAATGCACCTAACCTGCATGTCTTTGGACTGTGGCTGGAAACCGGAGCACCCGGAGGAACTATGGTTCCCTACATGAGGAATAACTGTTTAAAATTTGTGTAAAATTTACCATTCCCAAGTTTCCATCTGTGTTTCCATGTTCTTATGGAATTAATTTTAAAATAACAATCTTGACCCACTGTAATAATATCCTTCATAATTTTAAACACTTTCATCATGTCTCTTTATAATCTTCTTTTGCTTAAATTGAAAAGGCTCAGGTCTTTTAATCTTTCCTCATAACTCACTCCCTGTAGCCCTGGAATCAGCCTAGTCGCTCTTCTCTGGTCCTTTTCTAGCGCTGATATGTCCTTTTTGCAGCCTGGAGACCAAAAGTGCACCCAGTACTCCAGATGAGGCCTCACCAGTGTGTTATAAAGCTTGAGCAGAACCTCCTTGGACTTGTACTCCACACATCAGGGCGCCATATAACCTCACATTCTGTTAGCCTTCTTAATGGCATCTGAACACTGGCGGGAAGTTCTATTTACTGTGGGTGAACTGATAGATGGAGAAGGCACTACTTGGCAGACAGATAGATAGATAGATAGATAGATAGATAGATAGATAGATAGATAGA
>JANRMT010062820.1:4608626-4680760 GCA_026402145.1 Polypterus bichir lapradei
AGATAGATAGATAGATAGATAGATAGATAGATAGATAGATAGATAGATAGATGAACAAATCCAATACAGGGCCAATTTTGAGTGACCAGTATGCCACCTCAATCTCCATTAATAGACAGAGCTTCACTTGTCCCAGGGCAAAATTTGGCTTTTAACAGAAGCTCTTTAAACAGGGCTGGATTAACCATTAAGCAAAATAAGCACATGTTTAGGACATGCAATGGAAGGGGGGCACAACAGAAAGTTTTCAGATTTACCATGGACTATATGCTGCACAACTGCAAATGGTGCAGCTGAATCAGGTTCCACAAAAAGCGTCTTCCACATTAAAAGAAAAAAACGACATACATATATCTTCTATATATATAATTCACTAAGGCAAGACACCCATGGAAAGCACGCCGGAAGGGGCATGAATTCACTAAGCCGCCGACAAGTAAGACACCTATGGTGCACGCAGGGAGGAGTCACGCCCACCAACTCCAAGACCATTGGATACGACGACAAGTCTCGCAGAGCCACGCCCACCAACTCGGACGCGACGACACAGAAAGAACGGCGTCATTTATATTCGTCTGTCGTAGAGGCCTCATGTACCTCCGAGCCACCTTGACTGTTCATAGAGGTATGTTTCTCGCGGAGGTGAGTCGCCATATGCAGCGTGTAAAATGGTTTGCGAGGGGTATCCCATGGGATCCTTAAAACAATCCTTTACAACTGAGGTTAAAACACAATTAAGTAAGCAGTCTTTAAAAACCGAGTTTTCGGTTACAACGCACGACCACGTGCACCATAGCAAACTGTTTTACACGCTACATACAGCAATTTGCATCCGTGACAAACATGCGTCTTCTTCACTCACGAACAATTATATGTTGCTCTCTCCAGAGTTCCATCTTTTCATTCACTTTCTGTTGTATCCTCAAACCCTCCCTTTTTAGACAACTGTGTCTTTCCAGAAGTGTTCAACCATCAATAAATAATTATGCGGCGTTTGTTATGCCGCGGGTTCACTATTGTGTTGTATTTTGCTCTCTCCAGAGTTCCATCTTTTCATTCACTTACTGTTGTATTCTCACACCAACCCGTTTTAGACAACCGTGTTTTTCCAGAAGTGTTTAGCATTCAATAAATAATTATGCATGAGATTGAGCGTGTGTCTACCCGGCGCAGAGAGGCGTGGGTAAGCCGTTGAACCCCATTCAGGCTGCAAACCGTGGAATTCCCACTAAGTGCGACTCATACGCTCCCACTGGTTACGTCCCTACCCTTTGTGCACACCCCCCTCCCACCTCGCTACTACTGTGGTCGGGTGTCTTGGTGGATTATATATAGAATAGCAGCCAAAACCGCACAGAGCAATGAAACGTCTACGTGAGTCACAGGTGCATCTGGACTGTGCAAAGACGACAATGACTCAAGTGACGAGTTGGAGGTGGGCACATGAGCACACAGTGCATACTGAATGAGAAATCAGCAGACTAGCATGACGGAGGGAGCGGAATGGACGTCCTTCTCCTCTCCTCCCGTTCCACACTCCGCGCCATGCACCCCCATCCCTCCGTCTGGCAGGAGAAGGCGCGATTGCGGTCCGCCAGTTCTCAGTCACGGACGATTGTGTGTTGGTTCGGTCCGTGCATTGTTACAATGTAGCTTTTCTTGCTGATTTATTACATTACCGATTTTTCAAATGTTAATTTTCTCCCTGTGCTTAAAAATCATTAAAAAACCGGACTGATTATGCGGCATATGGTACGCCGCGGGTTGGCTATTTAATATAATACACTACCGTGGCTGTTCGTTTGTCCAGGATTTTAAATCACCTGTAGCTCGCAAACGGTTTGACCTATTGACCTGAAATTTGGTACTTATTTACTATGTGACGTCTACTATCTGCTTTCAGAGTGATGATTGACATCCAAGGTTATTCTTCTTTTTATTTTATTTTATTGTAGAATCAACTCTCGGCAGCGGGCAGCAGGGCGGAT
Organism: Polypterus bichir lapradei; assembly: GCA_026402145.1. NCBI lineage: Eukaryota > Metazoa > Chordata > Cladistia > Polypteriformes > Polypteridae > Polypterus > Polypterus bichir. The sequence continues at coordinate 4,610,615 of JANRMT010062820.1, forward strand.
GCATAGACACCGTTCTCATCCCTACCACCTTCGCCGTCACTTCCCCTACCTCTTCATATCTTAAATCATTCTTGAGGCAGATTCAAGACCTAAGTGCCAGCTTAAGTGAAAAAATAAGGAACAAGTACTAAGTAATTGCAACACAAACACTGACTTTTAATCAGTTTTAACACGAAAAGATGCTGACGAAAGAAGACAAGAAGTGGGCCGCTCGGGTGGAGAAAGGAAGAGTTGCTCAGGAAGCAGCAAGCGCATCGACCTCTGAGCAAACGAATGCTAAACGTACAGAGAAAGAGGATGAAAACTATAAGTCAAGTGTATTACCGTGCAGTGTGCCGTTACTGGTATACAATAATAAAAATAATAATAAAATAGTAATAATAGAAGTTAATGGTATATATTAACCTTGGGAATACAAAAAATTAGAATCTGGTATTCTAACTGCCACGAGGTACACTGAGACTCACATGATCGTTCTTGTCTTGGTCATGTCAGATGTCCCGTTCAGTCGTTCACTGAGAGTGAGCGCAGTTCATATTAATGGGGACACCAAAAGTACTTAGGGCCTCTAAAGTTCTTAATCCAGCCCTGTCTTTAAATAAATAAATACATAAATAGGTAGATAAGTAAGCATCCATCCATCCATCCATCTTCTTCCCTTATCCGAGGTCAGGTCGTGGGGGCAGCAGCTTGAGCAGAGAGGCCCAGACTTCCCTCTTTCTGGCCACTTCTTCTAGCTCTTCCGGGAGAATCCCAAGGTGTTCCCAGGCCAGCCGGGAGACATAGTCCCTCCAGCGTGTCCTGGGTCTTCCCTGGGGCTTCCTCCCGGTTGGACGTGCCCGGAACACCTCACCAGGGAGGCATCCAGGAGGCATCCTGATCAGATGCCCGAGCCACCTCATCTGACTCCTCTCGATGCAGAGGAGCAGCGACTCTACTCTGAGCCCCTCCCGGATGACTGAGCTTTTCACCCTGCCTTTAAGGGAAAGCCCAGATACCCTGCGGAGGAAACTCATTTCAGCAGCTTGTATTCGTGATCTCTTTCTTTCAGTCACTACCCACGGCTCATGACCATAGGTGAGGGTAGGAATAATAATAGGGATAAGTAAGCAAGTAAATAAATAAATATACACACAAATATATTTGTGAACAAAGAAGAAAATTACAAAGAAAGAAAACTTCTGACTTTGCTGTTCATGTGCTAAAAAGAAGACTCCACCCCAAAATGATATATTTTTAAATGTTACTTATACTTACCCCATGTAGTTTGTAGTTTTGGCCAAGAAAAAATGTTAATCTCATGTTTTCATGGAGAAAATCCATAAAAGGGATTCTTATAAACAGGATCTAAAGGCAACCAAACACTGTGAAAAATGTCCATGGAAAAAAAGAACAAAAATCTCACATACCTCGGGTCACATAAGCGACAGGCCCGATATCCATTTGGATGGTCAGAACATGGAAAATGTGTGTATTGTTTGAGCGGTGGACTGAATGGCCTCCTCTTATTTGTCAATGTGCTTACTTTAATAGTGTACGAATGTTGATTTTCCTCAGTCACCTTGCATACATCAAGAATAATAACAATATGACTGTGATAGTTCTCTCAGTTAACCACTATATTCAGATTACTAAAATAGGTTTTGAATGTTGTTGCTTACTAATAAATGAAAAATTTCTTAATGAAGATTGGTGAATTATGACAGCGTCATCGGGCCTTCTGTTGAAGGGTCTCCTCATTTCTGAGTTTTACACTCACCCAGACTAAGTGATCGCTATTACCATGATGGGATATGGAGAATGAAATTAAAATGGTTAGTTCCGATAATGGTGTACCTGAGAATGTTTGCTTTAAGCTTTTAAATTCTTCCTAATTCTGATTGTAAAACACTCATATTGTATTTATATATGATTAAAAGTCCGGCTTCACTGGAGTTACAACTGTCTTTGGCCAGCTCTTTCTCTAACTGCTTACACATGACTAACCAGTATGAGGTTTGCAAAGTTGTGCTGTGACCCAGCGCTCAGTAGACAAGGCAATGGCAACATCCTGGAACTCCAGTTGTCTCCTGCCATTCTCTGTAAGCTTCTTAGTAACGTTTGTATAAAGAAAAGAATGAAAAAGTAAAGACAAGCAAGAGGGATGAATAGAAGGAAGGAATGTACAGGAAATCACAAGAAAAGACCCTTTTTATTTCTTTAAATACAGCTCATAAAACTGTACAGACAAAAACATTTGCTTAGAGGGGTTATAAATAGAAGAACTCATACAGCTGAGCCCTGTTCCATCAGTAAACATAGTAATTGGCAGTTTTTTTGTTTTTTTCAAACAGGCATTATTTTAGTAAGTTTTTCGGCAGCTGAATGCTGTCCAAAATGTATATATTACATTAACCAATTACAAACAGTTTCTTTTAAATTTTAAAATACAGTTGTGCAGCATTTAGAAAAATACCAACAGATTCTGGATTGTGCTCTGTAAAAATTCTTACAAACAATATATAATCTATATAGAAATGAGGCTAACATGCTTAATGTAGTTTTTTAAAAACATTCCATGGTTGTCTCTTTTTAAACCTTAAAAAGTTCTTTATTACTCCAAAGGAAACATAAATCTCTGTTGATTAAGAATTGTAAAGAAAAGGGATAAACATTTCAATCTTTCCTTTCCCCTTCAAACACAGCAATGTTTCTTACACTTTGCACAGATTACCATTTTCTAGAGATCTGTAGCCCAATTAAAGTTAAACCAGTTAAGGGGCCACGTTTTTTTCCTCGCTTTTCCTCTTCATTCCATACAGGGTCACACATAGGATTTGCAACAATATTTCTGCAAAAAATACCATTGTGTTACTGCTCTGAAATCAAGAGATTTCAGAAGACGGTTGCTAAGGATCGCCCCAGGCTCCTTAAGCTTGCAGTATTTTAGTGCATTCTAAAAAAATATACTTTGATAATAAACCATGCAAACTATCCAAAGGTTAGTTACACCACAGAACAGAAAATTCTGTTGCAAACAGAATCCCCATTTGCAAGCCCTTTCTCTGTGAGTAAATAGTTCAGCTATTAGTGATGTGTGTGTGTGTGTGTGTGTACCACATATACGAGTGCGTGTGCGTGCGTGTGTGTAGATCTGCATGTATGTATATCATATACAACATAAGTACATGTGTAGATGCACTTAAACACACATACACATGACATACAAAATAAATAAAATAAAATAAGCATGCTTAACATTCGACAAAAAATAAAATGGTAAGCACAGTTAAAATAACGTTTACAAATAATTTAGAATAAACTCCAGGATTAAGACAAACACACTGACATTTTTTTGCGAGTCTTTGTCAAATTTTGTTTCAGCTGAGGTAAACTGTAAAACTGTTAAAAGGTGTTAAAGGCATCAGTTGTGGATTTCGCTCTGGCGGATCTAAAGGCTCAACCTGAATGTAATCAACACCAGAATCGGTGATGTCACATCGCTTCAGCGGGTCCGAAGTCCAGCCTTAGCGGCACACAAATGTGTAAATGTCAGGGGGTTTCATTGGCGCAAAAGGTCCAAGTCAGGCGGGAGATTTCTTTCACTATCTGCTTTTCCGTTAACGATCGAAGGTGCAACGGCTGATGCAGAAATGATTGTCAGTAGTTCATAACAGCGCTTGTGTTTATGATTTTTTTTTGTTTTAAAACAAATAAATATAAATAACCCTAATCACTTTCTAATAAATCCAGCTTCTCTAGCTACTGTAAAAGTAAACACCTCAAAACAAGCAAACCACACAAGTGACCTCTTCTCAGTTTCCTAGCTTCTCTTCTAGACTAAACTGTTGACGTGGTACCTGCTGATCACGCTAACATTTAAAGTGAACACAAAGGATAAAACACTTATCTTACTAATAAAATTGTTATTGCACCATAGTCAAATTTTATTTATATTCGTTCATCATCCAGGAAAAAAAAAAAGAACACTTCTATGTAGCATCCACTGCTTACACATCAAACAAAAATTTCAAAATTTTATGATTGAGAAAAAAAAGAAACAAAACAAACAGAAATCAATGAAGAAACAGTGTCATGCACAACCAGCACATTGGTTTGAATCCCCTAAAACAATGTAGGAGATGTTAGGAGAAGCAGCAGGTAACGGAATAAGACTGGTGAGTGACGCTGCTAACACTGGAAAACGCTTCCACAGCAGCGCAGTCCTCTGAACACATTCCTCTGGCAGCCATTTTCAAATCTCCCCACTAAAACGTCAGATAGTAAAATAGTAGTGCAGCTGTTAGCTTCCATCAACTAAAAGTGCATCTCCGTACATTTCCAGTTGAGTCACACTCTGCCAGAACAGATGGAGGAGCCATGCACTTCAGTGGTTAGACGGGGGTCAGCAGATTTTTTTTTGTTTGCCCGACATGGCTGCTCGCTTCAGTTTTCAGAGGACCCACAGAGCCACAAATCATTGCCAGGGAACTCAACAACCCTTGACTGAATGTTCCATGTCTCTTCTTTCTCTTGTGTTTCACTCTTAGTCCAGTCCTCCTTTGCCTGTGTCTGAGTATGAGTGGTGCCATTTTTAAAGGCCGATGACACAACTGCAGAGAATTAGGGGCTAACGCCACTAGTTTTCATGACTTCACTGAAGGGTCAAAACAGTTAGATTAATATGAAATTATGTTGAATCACATTCAGGCATTGCTTAAAAAATAAATAAGGGCATGAACTTTTATCTGTGCAGTATAAAAAAAAAGAGTATACTGTACATGAATATAAACAAGGGGACAAAAATACATTTAGGAGGACATTGGGTTGAATCACAGAAACACTGCTTACCTGCGTTCATGTGCCATCAAGTAAGAAAATGAACAAAAAGAATTGCTAAACCGATATTTAACAGCATAACAAGGGCGACCAAAATGGAGTTGGGGCCCTGCAAAAGAACAAAAAATAGAGGAGATTAGGGGGCTGCCTTAAACTTCAACGTAGTTCAGCTTTGCCCTGCTGTGACAAATATGATTTAAGGTTATAAATCACAGAATCTGAAGAGCAAAGAATTGACAGAGCTGGAGAAAGAATTAAAACTCATCTCTGGAAAGACATCAAAACATACCTACCACCAGCTAGCTTTTTATTTTAGTCGTAGCTAGATTATTACATTGACTATTCATCATGCTAAAAGCTAGGAGGCATTTTGTCAACATGTAATACAAAACCACGTAACTTTGTAACATTTAGTTTTAGGTTGATCATTTGATTAATAATACACACTTGCTGAGTAAACTGGCCACTCTGAATTGACTTTGTATGAATAAGTGTTGGTGTCTGCACATCAGTGTGCCCAGCATGGCGACCCCTCCACGGCTGACCCTGGGTTTGTACTCGAAGCTGCAGGGATAGGTGAGCCCAGTGGCACCAAACAGATGGGGGATGTCAGTTTACACAATGGAGGGCAGGGCCATCTTAACGCATGGGTACGCTGGGCAGTTGTCTGGGGGCCCCACAAGCATAGTTGCCCTGTGCTAGTCTATGTATGTTGTGTAGGTCGGGGCCCCAGTGCACTACTTTGCCTGGGGGCCTATAATGCTGTTAAGATGGCCCTGATGGAGGGATGGAAGTTCAACTCCATATTGGCATAACAGGTTGTCCAACTGACTGCAGCTCTGAACTCCATCCATCCATCCATTATCCAACCAGATATATCCTAACTACAGGGTCACGGGGTTCTGCTAGAGCCAATCCCAGCCAACACAGGATGCAAGGCAGGAAACAAAACCTGGGCAGGGCGCCAGCCCATCGCAGGCCCAGCTCTGAATTACAATCCTCCATTACAGTATTTTTCAATTTAAAAATTGATTTGTTATGTTTTTTTTTTTAAGGGGGTCATGTCATGTGGAGAAATTTGTTTCCTGATGCAGAAAGAATTGTCTGCAATTTAACATCAGCAAAACCAAGGAACTGTAAATTGACTTTCACCGCACCAAAGAGCCACTGTGACTTGTCACTATGTAGGGAGTGGATGTGGTGCACTCCTGAAATACTTGGGGGTCCACATCAATGACAGATTAACTATATATAACTAGAATGGCAGATCAAGCTCTTTTTGATTAGGAGACTGCGTTCCTTCATTATGAGTAATGACATCCTTCACATGTTCTTCAAATCTGTTGTACAATTTTCTACTTTATGGGATGCTGGTCCACAAACATCACTTCAGGAAAGACACACTGAATCAACAAGCTGATTATAAGGCACACTCTGGACCCCCTGGATGTCATAGCAAAGGAGAGAACGAAAACAGAACTGAGTGCCATTATAAACAATTCTGCACATCCTCTCCCTGATTCATCAGCACTGAGGATTTTCAGTCAAAGGATTATGCAGCAGAAGTGGGCCAAGAAAAGCTACAGGGGCCCTTTATGCAAACAGCCATATGCCTGCACAAAACTCACTGTGACTGTGACTGCCCTGTCAGAAGTGTTCTTTCTTTTTAGTCATTCTGGTGTGTGTTTGAAAGGTGTTTGTTGTTTTTCAAAATATATATAATGTAAAAAGCCAAATCTCTCCCTGGGGAAAAATAACGTTTCATCTAGCTATCTATCTATTAGAGAACAGTTAGAAAATAAATGCACATTAAACCTACTTTAACAAAGACTTCTCAAATCTACCTACAATGCTCATACTTAAAAATGATTTAACTAGTAAGGTTTAAGATATATGCTACATTTCCAAACTTTACTAGATATTGTCACAGAGCTCACTGCTAGATGGCCTTTGGCAATGCTTAGAAATGGACCCCTCTAACAACAAGAAATAAAGGACTGGAAGTCGATAATTAGCAACATTTATTCTTCTTCAATTGGTGCAAAACACACTGAAAATTGTCCATAACATACACCTTTTGAAATTAAAACTATATAAAATCTATTAAGGACTGAACCCTAACTGTGAACGATGCCAGGTAGCTCCAGGCTCACTCGGGCATAAGTTTTGGGACTGTCCAAATGTAAAACTACTCTGGGAAAAGATTTTTCTTATCTATCAGTGAGGTTTGGATTTGTGATCACTGCAGATCCTTACAGCAGTCTTTGGAGTTACTCCAGACAAGCTGAGACTATCTGGTGATAAACTGGCCATTATTTTCAACGTTACATTATTAGAATGTTAACTAAGGCCAGATCCACACTAGTACGTTTCATTTATATACATTGATATTAGTCTCCGTTTTTTTCTTTTCCTCTAGACTACCCCTGAAAATGGAGGCTGCACAGCTACAGTACATACTTCTATAAATGCAGGCTCGAATCACACTCTGCTTTGTTCATGCTTATTGCGTAACCCATCCTTGATTGGATCATTACAATGTCTCATTCCCTGATTTGTCACCCTTCATGGATGAAAACCACATTCCAACATAGTGGACATGGAGGAGTTGCTTTCCATGGTGCTTTTTGTGTTGCTTACCCGTATTATCGAAACTGCATTTTGTACAGTTTGAATGCTGTATACGTGCACAAAGGGCAAATAATTTACTCGTCACTCCTGTTTTGTGATAAATCCCGTGGGTGGGGGTATTACCATTTCTCCAAGGATTTTTCCACCAATGTGGACGTGTCCGGTATAGGCGAACATCTATGTCATATGCGTTTTGTGTTGTTTTATTACTTTTGTAAACAATGTGAAAACACTACTGTGAACTTAGATCTTTTTCATTTAAAAATCCTGTTTAGAAATGAAAACATAGTAGTGTTGACAAAGCCTTATTCTCCTCATCTAGAAGAATAATAAAGTACCCTCCGGAACTCTACAGGAAAATCAGAAAAACAATAAAATTTTCTTTACATGGAGCTGTGTAGAGTTTTTTAGAATTTAAAAAGATTTCATTAATATTATTAAATATTTAAACTAACTACACCAAGCTTCTGCTTGCGTCTCTGCTAATCTTTTTGTTTAAATGAATAAGAGGTTGAACAATACAGTGTGATTTCCTTTTTTTCTCATTCTATTACTAATTTGCCGTCTGTTTGGGGTCAGGGTGGGGTTTTAGTGTGGTTTACAGTTAAATGTTTCAATTGTTTCAGTGATATATGGGATCTTTTGTAGTTCTGATTGAAGAGACTTTTTAAATCTTGTAATTTTGCTTTACTGCAACTTATGCCATATTATTTAACTTCTTCTGTGATGTATTTCTCTGTAACACATTAAATTATATTAGATAAACTTTATAAATTCAGATGCATACAGTAGCAGAAACATAAAAAATAAGGATACAGACTCAGACGACAGCTAATACAGCCAATCAATCAATCAAGTAATTGATAAGCAATAAATAAATGTAAACTTAATGAGTAATATAAAGATTAATTTAAAAAAAATAAAATAAGCCTATGTTAACATAGGGATGGACACATATGTTATTGCTGAGAGAAACACACAGATATCTATTGAAGAGCAAATGTTTGGATATTTGTAGGTCTTTACATTAGTTAAAAAGATTGAAGGTTGAATTTTGGTTTGGTCGAAAGTCCTCTCCACTTTGCCTGCACTGTGTAGGGTCATGGCAAGCTGGTTCTGGCAGCATTGACCAAACACAGGAACCAACTTGACACACACACACACATACACACTCACACCAGGCCAATTTATAATCCAGGTAGGAAACCCAAACTTTCAAAAGACAGCAAATGGAGGTGGAGAAGAGGCTGAAACAACTGTAAATGGATGCAGCAAGAGGTTTGCTTAGATTGCCTTTTCTGTTAATGCACCCTTCAGACAAATTATATTAAGAACAAGAATACAGAAACATTCCAAAATGTTCCTTGTGTTGCTGTTATTTAAAAACCTATTTAAAAATGTGGCAAAATATAGTTTCAATCTAAAGAGGTGTCCTCAGATTTTATCTTCCATCATTCTTTAGGGTTATTATTTTTACACACGTGGACAGTGGGGACATTTTATGCGTTTGTGCTGTATAAATGCAGGGAAGGAATTAAGAGTGACACCGCTGCTAACTTTTGTTCTGTCTGTTTCCTTCCAGCGTTGGAACAGGAAATCCCACAGAATCACCGAGAGCAAATCTGGTTTAGTGAAGCCCCGCCCCTTCTGGTCTCAGCAGTACTTAACCCAAAAGTCAACAGAAAGTTAGTATTGATTCTGGTACGACCCTCTGAGCAGGGTGTCAACCCTCACTACTTTGTTCTTTTTATTCATTTATATTATTATTATTAATGTCTACAATTTTTTAATTCTACAATTTTTTTATTAATGTCAAACTTATTCTGTGTATTTTCTAAAAGCTAGAAGGCTATAAGGGCACATAAGCTTCTTTTGAAAGGAGTTGTTTCACCTTTACATACAATGTCAAATTCTTCTCTTGCACGGCATTAAAGAATTTATAGGCATGACTGAAAACTGCATTCCTTGAAAATGAAAGTTAAGAAGAAGTTCATTTCAGTTTGTTAAGACAACAGCTGTGAATTTCGAATTATCTGAATTGGACCTTTAGGTGGAAAAACGTGAAAAATACTGTATGGGCATATACTTAAAAATGTAAAATATCTATAGATATTACGTAGAATAATTATCAAAAAAGAATTTGGACACTAAAATGAAATTAGAAGACATCATTCATGCTAATGAAATATTTTCTGAATGCTTCACTACAAAAATATGCCGATCCAGACAGATGACTTACCGATTCAGCCTCTGTTACTTCACTGACTTCCTCAATGCTGGCCTTCTTGGTTTCTGCTAGAGTCTTTGGTTTGGTGGACTCTGTTCTCTTGACTTTTGGCTCAGGTTTGCTTTCTTTGGTGACAGGCTTTGCCTTGACAGGTTTGGCAGGTGGTACTCGAGTTTGTTTGGGAGGAGGTGGCATTCTGGCAAGAGATACCTGGGGCACATTATACTGTGCATCATCTGGCTCTTCAGGAGGCAGCTTTACATCAGTCTTAATATAGTAGCTATGATACTGAGAGTGAAGCTGTCCATTTTCAGAAGTGGAAGGATTATGGGCATGCTCTGCTTTTTTGCTGGGTTTAGGTGGTGCTTCCTGTCTGACTGAGGGCTTTGGAGTTGACTTGGGGGCAATTACAGCTACGTTTTCTGTTTGTGGTGGTTTCTCCTCTTTAACCTGTTTCACCACTGATGTGTTGTTGCTCTGCGGGGTTGGTTGTTGTTGCGGCTGCTTCTTTTGAGGTGATGCGGGCGGAGTGGGGACTGGGCTTTCGTTGGGTGTTCGAGGAGGAGTTGTTCCTTTCCGGTAGAAATGTGGACTGTCTGATGGTGATGGCGTAGGGTTTTCCTTTTTCTTCTCTTCTTGCATCTCTTTAATTTCCATTGGTTCATTGAATCTCTGCTTAAGGTAATCAGGCCCTAAAACAAGTTATGGAAGAGTATATATTATTTGAAAATAACTGCTGCAATTACTATGTACTGTATTTTGATGCAACTGTGGTAATGAAAACTGACACAGTAATAAATTATAAAGGGGAACACAAAAATATTTAACTGATAATATACAAAACTCATTCAAATAAACAATTCAAATAGTTAAAAGAGATATTTTCATAAACATAAATGAATTTATACTTACTGTTTGATATGTTTCTGAATTGTAATTTTTGTTCTTTACTGAGTACATTGTGAACTATTCATATTTTCAAAAAAGATACTAAATGCACTCAGATTTAGTAGTTGCTGCAACAAAGAATAATTTTAAACTGGAAAAAAGCTGTTATCAAATCCTAAATCAATACTGAAAAGCAACATTCTACGTAAAGTCAAAGTTATCTTATATTAAGTTATTTTCCCGTCACGTTACAATGCTTTTCAGTTCATTTACATAACCTTAGTGAGTCGTCAGTTGGTAAGCATGACATTCTCATTGACCGGGCAATGTGTGGTGTGATGACAAACCCGGACACACGTGGATGTCTGTGTTCCTTATCGAAAAGCTAGAGGGCTTACCTTTTAAGACTGAATTAGGAGTACATTAATATTATCGAGTATATTAATAGTTATACACAAAATATGATTATTTTTCTTACTAATGTGTATGTATATTCCATATGGAGGTTTTGGATAAGACGTAACAAAAATAGCTTTCAAGAGGAAACAACTTGTTGATAAGGGTCTAAAGCTTTCTGTAAAGTTTCGAGTATTCAAAAAACAGAAAAAGATAACTTTCTATCTACTGAGACTTTTCATTCAGATCTTAGTTTGGGTGTTCTTACTGAGACATTTGGAGCATACATGATGCTACACAGGACAATTATGGGCCATTCCGTTTCAGAAACAGAATAATGCAGCCTAATAATAATAATAATAATAATAATAATAATACATTTTATTTATATAGCACCTTTCCCATGCTCAAGGCGCTTCACAGAATCTCAGAAAGAAATAAATGTAACATTGGATACAAATGTTTTCCTGAATAGAACAATGAAACAGATAACAAAGCATTAAATAGAATAAAGGACAATAAACCAGAGTAAAATACTAAATTCAGTACTAAAAGAAAAAGCCTAACAAATAACCAAATTTGTGAAATAACAAATGCAACAAATCTATTATGCTGTACAGAACAGGTGAAATATATTATGCTGTCCGACCTAAAATATTTGACTATGCTTTAGAAATATCTAAGACAGGACATCAATAGCAAAAGGCTTGAATAAAGAAAACTAAAAGGCTACAAAGTATGCAGAAATACCTTGGGTATCTCACACTGTGACCTAATGACACTAGTCAGAAAATTATACATGGAATTAAAGACAAGTAGAAATTGTACTCTGATGCATAGATAGATAAATCTTTTCTATTTTTATCATCCATTTTCTGAAAACTACACCAGAAAAATTAGTTTTGAACTATAACAAACATTTTGAACAGTATAGAATACCATAGATTGAAATCAAACGACTGAATGAAGATAATTGACTCCTATGCATCATATAGCGTGGGCCTTTGTTTTAAGCATTCAGCTACTGCATAAACCCTTTCATAAAAATCTTCCTAAACCAAGCAAGTGTCAGCATGCTGAAAAATAATTAAAGCATGCCAAGAGTTTATTCATATTACATGGTGTTTTTTTTTATAAATGTTAGATGTAATAATAACCCTTTGTCACCAAAAAAAGCATGAAATGAAACATGTTTAATTTAGCTGACATCACAAAACATCTGCAGGCCACAAAACATTACACTATCAACAAAAGTAGTGCACAGCAATTATTTTAAAATAAAATAATGCCTAAAAGATCATGTGGCACAGTGGTGTTGTGATAAGCACAGCTGCTACACAGCTGAAGAGACCTGGGGTTGATTCTAAGCTTGATCACTCTATGTGTAGAATTTATATATTTTACCCAAATGTCTTAAGATTTTCTCTTGATCTCTGATTTCTCCTCCCACATTTCAAATTTATATTTGTTTGGTTGAATGGCACATCAATATGTGTGTGTCTGTGTGTGACGTGTGAGCAACTGGCACACCCATTCTAGAACTGGGAAAGGATCGGGATTCTTGCAACCTAGCAATGGAAATAGTATGTTCTGAAAATGAATGTGCATACAGTAAATATGTGCTTGTATGAGGCAGACAGAAGTAATTTTAAACCTTGAGAGTACAGCATAAAATAAAGAACTTTACATAGCTGAAAGAAGAGAGAAAGACAGACATTTATGGCTCTGTACTGTTTCCAGTGTGCAGAGGGTCAAAACAGAAATTGAGTGGGCTGACTTGGGGTTATGGGGACCTGAAATACTCCTTTACAAGCTAGCTAAGAACAATAAGATGATTGCACACTTGTGTGAAAGTTTTTGTCATTTTTGTAGCAGACATAATAAAATCAGAATACAATGAGAGGTAGTGTGGTATTTCACTTACTTTATTTGATGCCAACTTTGCTTTATCCTGTTAACTCCAAGTTCAAGGTAGGACCCAAATCTGAACTGGACACTGGTCCATCAAAGTCAAAGTCAAAGTGAACTTTATTGTCATCTCAACCATATACAAGTATACAGAGAGACGAAATTGCAAAGCTCAGGGCCCACAGTGTAACAACATGATATGCAAATAATAAATTAAAAATAGAATTAAAATTTAAATTTAAAATTAAAACACAAACAAGACATTGTGCAAAGACAAGACAAAGAAGTAGCAGCAATATGGACGTGCAGTTAGCAATATGAACATTGATGCAATGTATGATATTTGCAATCTAGATACATAAATATAGTCAATAAATATGTACTATAATAAATAAATAATAGATATAGATCCTACAGAAATTATCAGTGTATGATAATAGTTGTTTCAGACGTGTGTAAACAATGACAGGTCAGAATGTTTCACAGCAGAAGGATTATAAGAGTGTCAAAATACTTAAAGGTCAGTATGAGATTTTCAGTTTTTTTCTACATGCAAACTCGTCTTTGCAGGAAAGTGGCTTGCATGCATAAAAGTTCTGTTTTTAGAGGTGGTTGAGGCCGTGTGGAAGATCCCAGGGGGCTACATGGTGTTAAGGAGTCAGCTTAGGGGTAAAAACTCTCCTGCAGCCTGGCAGATCTGGCTTTGATGCTTCAGTATCTTCTCTTAAATGGCAGAAGTGTGAAAAGCACGCGAGGGGTGTAAGGGGTCCTGCACAATACTGCAGGCCTTGCGGACACTGCGTTTGTAAAATATGTCCTGTAGTGAAGGAAACATCCTACTCTTTACGAAGGATTTGTCAGTTTAAAGTTTCATTCGAGGGGCACAGCCATCACTGCACTGGGATTGACTCACACAGACCACAGAGTAAGGGACAACGTGCTGGCCTCACTAACACCTCTTCTAGCAGCAACCCAAGCTTTTCCTAGATCAGGGGTACTCAGCCACGGTGCTAGAGATCTGAAATGGGTGCCGGTTTTCATTTCAACCAGTTTTAGAAGCCAGGCGTAGAAGATAATGAAACTTGGCATTTAATTATATGGCTTGTTAGTGCTTTCATTCTTCCAAGAAAGATCTTTATCACTTTGTAGATTTTATTTTTCATTTTCTGAGAACATTATCCATATGTTTTGTGGTCTGGAACACAATTGCACCTCTTGGTCCTTCCCTTCTTTCTCATTTATTTCAATTATGACAGATACTTCATGATGCATGTGCACAGGTTTAAATGTAAGCACATTAGCTGGACAACTGCTGGTTCCTTTGTCATTTGGACCTCATTATTAATTGATGGATGGTTAAGAAAACATGTAACAATTAATACCTAAATTCAGCTGTATAAAGCTAAAATAGGGAATTGAGAGTCATGAATTGTAATAAACAAGTTAATTAAAGCTAAGCCCAAAAACATATTGCTTTAGTAATAAATCAATGGGTTCTAATTAAACATTTGGGTTAAAATATAAACCTCCAGGACTGGAACTGAGTATTCTATCTAACCCTATTCTATCTAAGTACTGACTGGGCCCAAACATGCTTAGCTTCAGGTATATTATCGGCTCTGAAGTGTGGGTGGTATGTATAAGATAAGAGGTGGCAGTGGTATTGAACATTTAAATTGTATTAGTCAGGAATGTTTAAAACCAATGAGCTGATAAGAAGATACAAGAACTGGAGGGTAATGGCGGAGCCAAAGGCATGGGATGGGATGCCAGCTCTTCATTAATCATGTAATATCTCTTTATTATGATTCACAAAATTATTTATTTTTTTATTGCAGGAAAAAGAAAATTCTAATTATTATCAACACACTGATAAGAAGTAGAAAATTATGCTCTCATCATTTGAAAAATCTTTCTCTGTAATTTACAACTTAAAGATAATACCACTAGAAATAATTATTTATATGCTTCAGGAAATTATTCTTAACGATGATTAACAGTGGTAAGCACTATGGACTGTAGATGGCACTTGTGCATCTTCTTCAAACCCATATGGTGACCAGAAGGAACAAAGTAACAAAAGAAAAGAAAGGGGGTTTTATTAACAAAGCAGATGAATGATCAAAGAAAACACCAAAGAAACACATAAATTAACAAAACCTAAACCTTCTGGCCTTCCTTTTTACCCCTCATCATTTCAGCCTACTCTCTTCCCCTCTAGCCTCTTTGCATACTGGACCATTGGCAGTGGCTACCTAACAACTCCTGTATAGTGAATGTGGGGGCTTTTTAAGTCTGGGTCCTGGAAGCCTTCTGTTTTAGCTTTTCCAAATGCTTAAAATTTCTTCTGGTACCCCTGAGGAATTCCCCATAGCAACACAAGGTTTCCCTCCGGGCTCCCCAAACCAAAGAGCGTAACTGGGCAGGTCCAGACTGTCTGTTTCCTATTAATACTCCTGTGAGTCTAGCCCCCAGTGTCCTCTAGACGCATTGGAGACATTAACAAGGGAAACAAACCTACAAGTACCTGTCCCTTCTTCACTACACAAATATATAGAGAACAGAGACAGGGGCCATGATGGTTGAATAAGTATGAGTGAGGTTTCTGCCATATTCGTAGGAATTCCAAATTCTAACTTTTAAATAACTCTCCAGTTCATCCACTCATTTTGGTTACAATGAGTTTAGTGAACCTAATTCCTGAATGTATTAGAATAAATTAAGGATTAAGGCACAAAGCAAGAAATGGGCTGTACAGATGGTAAAGTATTGCATGAGGTAGTTTTGGTGCTGCAGAGTTCCACAGAACAGGCTTTCAGTCTTGGCATGGTCTCTGTCTGTGTGGAATGTCCTGCTGGGTCTCAGTGGGTTTTATTCTGAGTGCTCTGATTTTTTTCCTTCATCCCAAAGACATGTAGAGTAGGTTATGTGGGAATGCTAAACTGGCCCAGTGTGAGTGAGTCAATGAATGTGCCCTGCCTTAGAAAGGTCCCTCATCTGGCCTTCTGCCTGAGTACTGCCAGGATAGGCAGCGGCTCTGGGTGATTGACAATTGTGTACCTATTGTTTCCTTAATGTGTATATCTGGATATAAGAAGAGTAAAGTCTCTATCTTTAATCTAAGCTCGCTGCATGAGTTCCTACCTAATACTCTCACTATTTCATGCATGCCATTCTGAGTCCTGGATGTGTTTAATAAACAAATATCATTAAAATCATCTTCTCATATTCCCTATGATTATGCAACAGATTTAAAAGCATGATGTACCTTTGCCAAAGATAGATTACTTGCATTATCTTCTCAGACCAAAGCTATGGACGATTATATCAAGGAATATCTGGAAAATTGTATTATTAAGCCTTTAAATTCGCCTGTTTAAGGTGGCTTGTTTTGTTTCTAAGAAAAAGGGAGCATTGTATTCATTAAAAAAGATTTCTAAATCAAGTCATTAATAAGAACAATAATCTCTTATGACTTTCATTTGACTTTGACTAGTCATTTTCTAACTGTATACAACTTTATAAGAAACACTAGTAATGGACTTTAGTGAACAAGAGGAAGTTTTAAATCATTCTCATTTTGTTCAGTCAAAGAAGCTTAAGAATGTGCCCATTTTGGTTTAACAGGACCCTTACCTAATATATAATAAAAGTCTCTCCTTGCCAACTAAATATCACATTGTCAAACTTTGTTTCTTCTTGTGCATACCACTCTAGTGATGTTCACTTGATGACAGAACAGCAAGTCATAACTTTAATTTCTAAAATGAGCCCTACTACATGGCCCTTAGACCAGGTCTGAACAAAACTAGTGAAAAGCTTGGTTGCTATTCTTAGCATCATCAATAGTTCATTACCGAATGGCGCAGTTCCTAATGTGCTAAAATTGTCATTTATCAGACCGTTACTGAAAAAAATTAGAGGTAGACCCACGTATCCTTAACAACTGTACACCTCTTTCAAATTTACCTTTTCTCTCTAAAACACTTAAATAGTAAGGCAGTGGCCACACAGCTTAGCCTCTCCTTACATATAACAGAATGTTGTAGCCTGACTTCTGCAATGGTCACTGTACAGAAACGGCACTAACCCATGTTGTAAATGACATTCCTGTGGTGACACACGTTAGTGTCCATGGCTGTACACAGGATTTTGATAAAAACGGTGTACTGTTGGAGTGTTTAATGAGGAGATTGGGGCTGATTGCATATGCAAATAAGGCGTGGTTGGTTCCAATTTCCTCATTGATTCTCTACGGGTCATAATTAGGACACCGCGCTCACAGAGGTGTACAGGAGAGCCTGAATGAAGGAAAGACAAAGAGAAGGAGAATCAGTTGGGTGAACCAGCACAGTGGAGAGGAGGCAGAGCAGTCAGTGGCCCTGCTAGCTAGCAAAGTGAATGGTGCTACCCGTCCCCTGCTGAATAGTCCGGAGAAGTGGAGGCATCATCTAGAGGTATGATGGATGCCAAGAATAGGGCGTATGGAAGACAGAGGTCCAGCTTTGACTGTCCCAGCAGATGCAGAAATTGGCCATGGGAACAAGGGCCAAAGGAAGGGACCGTAGCTACCGGTATGTCTATGAGCTAATAAGACCCAGTGGAGTGAGTTGGGGAGACAAATGAGAAAGGCATGCTGGACTGACAGGAGCTAAATGAAAAGGGAACCCAAAGTCTCCATGGCTTTAGTTATGGATTTTATTAACTTTATCAATTACTGGTTTGAACCGCCTCTTTTTTTCTAGAGTATGTATTTATGCACTGCACTTTGTTTTTGTAGAGCACTAATAAAAAAAGGAACTGAGCACTTTGTTCCACCTTACTCTTGTTGTGTTATATGTCCTCACTGC
Organism: Polypterus bichir lapradei; assembly: GCA_026402145.1. NCBI lineage: Eukaryota > Metazoa > Chordata > Cladistia > Polypteriformes > Polypteridae > Polypterus > Polypterus bichir. The sequence continues at coordinate 4,628,333 of JANRMT010062820.1, forward strand.
CCGGCTTATCTCAGACATGACTATCGACCGTTCTGGGCTCAAGGGAGTATGGCAGTTGCAGCTATCCCGGGCTGTAACAATTCTAACATCCTCTGATAAAGGAAATTCGACAGTGATTATGTTGTTGGATTTAAGCACAGCATTTGACATCATTCCACTCTATTCTATTACAGAGGCTTCCTCATCTCCGTTGTCAACTGGCCATATGTCTGATACCAGTCACTCACATGGATGAGCTATGTATTTGCATAAAGCTTCACATTTTTCTAAATACAGGTAAAATTCCATTACAAAGAATATCTTTATAACATAATTTTCATTACAACACAGTATTTTTATGGTCCCGACAGTTTCCCCATATAACACGAGTTTATAGAAATATCGTTACTACAAAATACATTCACCAGATACTTTCATTACAACAAAGTGCCCAAAAGACCTTGAAAAGCCTGAATGAATCATCCACAGAGCAGTTAGTTCTGTGGTCACAGCTCAGTTGTGCACAACAATCCCCAAACAGAAACATTGTAAAAAAAAATGTCTTTCTTTGAACTTTGCTCGTACTGTTTTTTTTTTTGCTGTTTTTGTTTCCGGTGGTTTTCAGTGATACCTTATGCTTATTGCTCATCAACATTTAAAAAACATCCATTGGAATTTAGCTCATTGTCACCCTCCTATAGAAACAGCAGACACGGAAAAACGATAACAGTTCATATTAGAAAAAAAAAAACATTACATTTTTGCAGTTTTCGATTGCGGCAAAAAGAAAAAAGACGTTGCCAGTGAATTTGTAATTTTGCCATCGACACTGTCAACTTTCTTGAAAGACCGAGTAAAAAAAAGAAGACATATCTTGGGTTGCAAATGTATGCAAACTGCTGCTGTGGTTAAGTGATGGTCATTCAAGAAACATTCTTATTAATGCAGCACTCATTCAAGAAAATGTGTGGTTTCCAAACTCTCTTGGGACCTTCCCCAGCTGGACAACATGTCAAAGAGCATACTTAAGTGCAATCACCGCGGCTGTGGAAGACTGTTTATATGTTGCCGGGGCAACAGCAGGCTCACAGCTCTGCTGCGTCTCTCCGCCAAAGCAAACTTGATGGGTGATGCAAGGAACATTGTAAATGCAGGGAACAGGATTACTTGGCCACTAACCTGGCCACGGCCCTGCCTAACTGCTGTGTCTGTTTATAGGAGAGTGGCAGATCACGCTACAATAAATAGCTTCCTGTCTCAAGCTGAATAAAGCTGGTTTTGCTAAAGTACTGAGACTCAGCCTTGTGTTTTGGTGTGTAAGACAGGGACTTTTAACACGACCGCTATCTTTTATGATTTGCTTCTGTGGTGCTTCACTGCAGCTCTGTGAGCCTGCTGTTGCCCTGCCCCAGCAACAGACATACAATCTTCCACAGACGCAGCAGTCGCACTTTGGGACGCACTTCAGCGTGATGTTCCTGTTGGTTGGGGGGGATCCCAAAAGAGTTCAGAAACCTCACAATATGAAGAAGAAGAAAAGGATGATTCGACTTCTGATTGATAACTGTACTGCCCACAACATTCTTCCACATTTAGATAATGTTCACGTTGAATTCCTCCCACCCAATTGCACAGCACTGCTTCAGCCATTGGATTTGGGCATCATTCGCACCCTGAAAGTGTATTATCGCAAGGAAATGCAGAGAAAAATTCTCGGCAGCATAACTTGTAGACAGGAAAAGATTAAAATGAACATGAAAGAAGCTATTGAAATGATTGCAGACGCCTGGACACAAGTGAAAGAAAGCACCATAGTGACAAATACAGAATCTCATTACAATTAAATTTTCATTACAACAAAATACTTTTTAGGTCCCTGGAAGTTCGTTGTAACGGAATTTTATCTGTAATTTAATTAGTACACTATATGTTTGGGCCCTTGAGCAAGGCCCTTAACCAGCAATTGCTGAGCACTTTGTGTAGTGAGAAAAGCACTATATAAATGCAAAGAATTATTATTATTATTATTATTATTATTATTATTATTATTATTATTACGTTTCTTCTGTATGATAAAATTTTTCAAATCTGATTAATAAGGATCTTAAAATTAATGTGTATATATTTTTATTCTCTATTTAACAGTTTTCTGCGTATTATTAATTAATTAATGATTCTTTATCATGCTTTACAATCCTGTACACAGTTGCTTGAAATCTTCTGGCTTATACTCTCATTCTGAAAAAATAAAAGATTTATAATTTCAGAACAGAGTTAATGCCTGTTTATTATCATGGGCAAACTGACTGGTAATCCTCAACAAATCCTATTGGTAAATAGACAGTAGTACTCTAAAGAACTGATCCAAAAACAATGCAGTTCTTTTAATTAAGCCTTTTTATGTCTAATTAAAGCAGTTCCATATTTGAACTCACATATTCAGAAAGTGCATCAATGTCTTACTACTTTGCTTGCATGATACCAAGAATTTGGAACAATGGAGGACTTTGTCAGTTTTGGGTGAGTTCTTCAAATTGTACACAGTGGCTGATTAGAAATGCTTGGTCAATCTGCTGTAATTGTACTCAAGCGAAATACAGATCACATGGAATGAATCTGTGGCACACTGGCTTGCATCCATGCCTCACACTCCTAGAAAGCTGGTTTCAAATCCCAGCCTGGCTCCTTTCTGTGTGGATTTTAACATTCACCTTGTTTCTGCATACTTGGTGGGCAATATTAAATTGACCCACTATAACTAAGTGTACTAATTTTAGCAATTACACATAGTGTGGCTTTATTTTTATAACATTCATAAAGATATTTGTGTCTGCAACACCTGTTAGAACAAAGGAACTGATTCAATTTCTATATTTTTTTTCTTAATTTTAATTGAGTTGATTGTTTTGTTTCTTTACCTATAACTAGCTGATAATTAACAGTAAAAACAGTAATAAGACAATGTGTAACCAGCTTAGTTGGTACCTTTTGAACCTGAGTGTGTAAATCTTTTAATACAACCACAACGCTATAGTTCATTGCTGTAGCTAATTTATTAAAATATTAAGAAAAAATGGAGGAAAGAAAATACTGAAAAAGATACATTTTCATCCTAAAAGTAAAAATATCCATTGTTAAGAATTTCTGATTCAGCGTCAGAAAACAGACCAAGAAGCAGAAAATCTAATTATCTGGGATGTTCCACTAACCATAAAAAATAGCTTTAAGTAAAATGCAGTTCCAGGACTTGTCAATAGAAAATGGATACATGGATGGCTGGATGAGTACAGTGGGGGAAATAAGTTGATCCCCTGCTGAATTTGTAAGTTTGCTCACTTACAAAGAAATGAACAGTCTCTAATTTTTATGGTAGTTTCATTTTAATGGAGAGAGACAGAATATCAATAAATCCAGAAAAAACACATTACATAAAGGTTATAAATTGATTTGTATGTCATTGAGAGAAATAAGTACTTGATCCTCTACAACCCAGCCAGACTACTGGCTCCCACAGATTGGCTGTGTGTTCATGTGGCACGCAGATTACAATCAATCAATTACAGATACTTCTAATCACAACGTGTTATGTGTATAATGCACACCTGTCCACAGAATCAATTTCTTCCATTCCAACCTCTCCGCCACCATGGGCAAGACCAAAGAGCTGTCAAAGGATGTCAGGGACAAGATTGTAGACTTGCACAAGGCTGGAATGGGCTGCAAGACCATCAGCAAGAAGCTTGGTGAGAAGGTGACAACTGTTGATGCGATTATTCAGAAATGGAAAAAATATAAAATGACCATCAATTGCCCCCTTAAAGTTAAGTGAGCAAACTTACTAATTCAGCAGGGGATCAAATACTTATTTCCCTCACTGTATGTGTGGCTGCTCTTTGTGAGTTTACCATTTAAAGGACTGGTGTGCTATCTAGTATTGCTACTTTATGCCTGATTCTGCCTAGGCTCTCAATGACCCTAAGAACGAAAAAAAAACCAAAACATCTTATAAGATCTATGGACGAGTGTCCACTCATAGAATTTACAAATTCTTTATGATTCACACACAGACTTTTTTTTGCACAAATAAAGCTGGGTGCAACATCTGTTTAAATGACAAATGTGTACTTATAATTACCATGCATCGCCTCTTCTTATGTTGAAAAACCATCAGCTGTAATAAAAAAATCGATCCTAATTTCATACAGTGCCATTCATTGCTTACAAAGCTCTTTACAAAATAAATGATAGTAGTACGTATACAAAAAACATAAGTTAAAAGTGAAGCCTTTTGCTTACTGGTGGGTTACGCCAATTATAAAAATGTGACAGCAAGAACTGCTTTATTGTTTCGCAGCTAACAATTAGGTAGTTTTTGGTTGTGCTGGCAACCCACTACTTCAGATTCTATTTTGCTCTTCTTCTTTCAGCAAGGGGTTATTAACTTGCTAAAAAGGTCTTAATATACTCTTTGGTAGGCAGAGACATGCTAATCATCTTTAATGAAACATCTTTACTAAATCCAAAAAATAGAACTGCAAACAAAGTATGCAACACAAACTTGAAAGAAATATTTTTATGGGAAGTGTTAAATATTAGGATGTTGCAATAAATAATACAAGTTATATACTTAGAATGTAGCATAGGATGTAAGTAACTGCCGGAATTAATGGTGAAGGAAAACACATTCCTTAAAAAATACTTATACCATTTGTTGTTCTGTGTTCTGCTTTTTACAAATAACCCTTTAGCCCTTTTTTCTTTCCCACCGCCACCTTCTTCTTCTTGTCCTACCACATCATCCCTACTACACAACAACTCCTACCACATTAACTGGAGTAGCCAGAGATAAGTCCACCTCTGACCATCAGTGTGGACTATCTATAACTAAAGACCAAATAAGGAAGCTACACACAGAAAACGCTGTGGGGCCAGATGGAGTCAGTCCTTAAGTTCTTAAGGCCTCTGCTGACCAACCTTGTGGTGCCCTCTGTCACCTGTTAAGTCTGTCCCTAAGGCTCCAGAAAGTGCTGGTGCTGTGTAAAAAATTCTTTATTGTTCCTGTTCCAAAGAAGGCAGATGCCTCTTCACCTAGTGACCAGTGCACCTTACGTCACACATCATTAACATCTATAAGTCCTCTTGTGGTAGAACACTTGGACACACTCAGTCTGTATACCTTAGACTCTAATAACACCAGGTCATGTCACTTGCAGAAATTCTCAGATGATTCTTTACTTATGGGTGTATGGATAAACAGAATGAAACAGAAGAGGACTTGGTGGAGAACTTTGTTTCTTGGGGCAAAGAGAATTGTCTGTACCTTAACTTAAGCAAAACCAAGGAACTGGTTATTGACTCTCAAAGTACTAAAGAGCCTCTATGTCCGGTCACTTTTCTGGGAGTGGGTTTAGAGGTGCTCCACTCCTGCAAGTACTTGGAAATCCATATGAATGGACTGGTCTCATAACACAGGTTGGACTGGTCTCATAACACAGAGGAACTATATAAGAAAGGGCAGAGTAGGCATGTCTTCCTAATTAGACTGTGTTCCTTTAATGTGGGAAGTGACATCCTACACATCTTTCACAACTCTGTGATAGCCAGTGCAGTTTTCTCTGCTGTGGTGTGCTGGGTTGGTAACATCACTTCAAGAGAAGCCGAATTAACAACTAAATTAAAGTGCCGGCTCAGTTATGTGGCACATTTTGTAACTGCTGGGGGGGTGTAGCAAAGGAGATCAGTCAGTCAGTCAGTCATTATCCAACCTGCTATATCCTAACACAGGGTCACGGGGGTCTGCTGGAGCCAATCCCAGCCAACACAGGGCGCAAGACAGGAACAGACTACCAGGCAGGGCATCAGTCCACCACAGGGCACACACACACCCACACACCAAGCACACACTAGGGACAATTTAGGATCACCAATGCACCTAACCTGCATGTCTTTGGACTGTGGGAGAAAAACCGGAGCACCCGGAGGAAACCCACACAGACACGGGGAGAACATGCAAACTCCACACAGGGAGGACCCAGGAAGCGAACCCAGGTCTCCTTACTGTGAGGCAGCAGCGCTACCACTGCGCTGCCCAGCAAAGGAGATACTTAAAACAATTATGAACAATGCTGCATGTCTTCTCTCTGACACACTAACACCGAGGACATTCAGCCAACGAATTATTCAGTCGAAGTATGTCAAGAAATGCTATGGGGGCTCCTTTATACCAACAGCATTCCATCTGCAGAGTGCCTCACTGGGACTGGGACTGCCAAGTCAGAAGTTTTCTTTTTAAAATTTTCTTTCTTTTCAGTCATTCTGTTGTGTTTACGGATCATAGTCTATCTATCTATCTATCTAATAACAACCAGAAGATAAAGATAAAAAGTTAGCAACTTTTGGAATGAAACTCAGACCTTATCCAGACATACTTTGACACATCCATTAATTCATTCTTCCTTCCACTTACCACTCCATCTTAATCCATTTTAAAGCTGCAGATAACAAGAACCTCAATGATTCTAGATCGTGAACACATTAAGGGACCATAGGCTGTCTTCTTGTTGCTTTGCATCTTTTTATTCATTCCCTAAGAACTTAGATTTTGTGAGAAAAATAAATGCAGTATAAAGTGTATCTCTTTTGTAATTAGTAAATATGTATGTTTTTTCATTTTGTTAAATAAGACTTGCAATATTTTGTGTGTTTATTTTAGGATAATTTAGATAAGTTGTAGCTTTTAAGTGAATAAACTTAAGCGTTCATTTAGACAGGAGTCTAGCAAGAAGATTTGGAGAAAAGCCAAGTGCAGGCACATAAAGGTAGGCCTGACAGACAGGCAATTAGGTCACAGATCAAAATGACTAATGACATCATGTTGTGAGGAGATGTAAGAGAAGCTGCAGAAGTCAAGGTGTAAAGTTTTAGAGGACCACTTTAGAAGAGGAGAAAAGGGGGCCACTTGATCTGTTCTTCTGTTGAACTATCAACTAAACAAAATAATGGAAAGATCAATGTGTTTGACTAGAGTGTGGAATTCTGTGATGCATGTATACTCTACGAAAGAACTCTAGAAAATATATACAAATATAAAGCAAATGTTAAAAACAAGTGCTATTATTTATTACAATGTTTATGTTTAAGCTCAGATAAATTAACCAGTGTGTATATACTTGTAAGATAATGTGAAATAGGGGCTTGAGAACTTTGTTGTTTAACTTGTATTTCATTTAAATTAGTTTAAAATATGTTCAGGTTGACAGGTAGCAAGACAAAAGGAAATTGTCAGTCATCTGATTTTTGACTGATGTCACTTACTAATAATGTCCATCAACCCAAAATATAACAGAAGGCACCTCTATTGCCTTGTAAAAGATGCTATACAGCTTTTGAGAGAGGTAGACTTTTGATATGAGAGATGTGAAATGCATTGTTAGTATGAGAGACAGATGGCATAGAAAGTTCTGAAGATGCAACAAAACATCATGCTGTCAGAGGACGAAAATATAGCGCTACCTGTAAAATTAAAATGTGCCCCAATGGAGAAAAGGAGAGAGGTTGTGCCAGGGCACATACCTTTAAAGAATGCCTTAGTTGGATTGAAAAGAACAGACTCTTTAATTTACATTGGCATCCCTCACTTGCATATACAAACATTGATTTGAATGTTTCAGGTTGTATGTTTTTTTGCTACTTCTGACATCTAGTATTTGATGCCTGGTTTCTCTACAGATAAACGTAAGTAAGGATTTAATTAACATTTGAGTATTATCTCACTGAAACTGCCTTATTTTTTTATATCATCTGGCACCAGAGACGAATGCAGTGTCTGTGCTTGTTCAGATGAGTTGTATGTGTTGTAAGTGATTTGTAAGTCTTCAGGTTCAAGCTCTGCTCATTCAAGTGATTTGTTATTTGTTCAGCTGTTTCAGAGTTAATGTTCTGGGAGCCAGAATATACAGGTAACCCAGCAGGATTCAGATTTTCCTGGCCTTTGTCAGAGGATCTGTGTAGCTCTTTCAAAAGTAACTTTTTGGGAGAGCTGTGGCACCCGTGAATCCCAGTAGAAGTGCAGCTCTTGAAGCAGCTCTTGGCCTTTGCTCGGGTAATTTGAAGTGCAGCCCTTTCAAGGGTAGTATTCTGGGAGCTGAAAGATATAGGTGTCCTAGAACAGCTACTGGTCTGTGCTAAGGTACTAAAACTGAGATAGCCAGCATTCGCCATTGTTAAGTTATTCTTGCTTTGTGTTTGAGGTTATTGCTTTAGTGACCTAGGTGCAGACTTCCATATCTGTAATCCGGTAGGGACAGCAACAGGCCCTTGGCCTCTGCTGAGTTTGGAACATGAGTGATGAGTAGATATCATTTTAAAATGCCATTTTCCATATTCATTCAAATCTACTTTTTCCTTTCTTTTTACCAGGAATATGTGTGCCCTTTATCAAGGGGTTTAGTAATTAGGGACAATTCAAACTACAAACAGACAGACTTCTAGATTAAAATCTCTTAAAAGTATATCTTTGCAGGGAGATTGAATCTATTAGACACAACACAAAAATTAATCTTGAACTGGAAGCCATCTAATCACCAGGCACTATAAAACATACACATGCATGTGTCTAAATTGAACATTCGAGTAGATTCTGTCGAAAGTAGTAGTTTTTAATTTTTTGGAGTGACTATCACTGACAAGCAACACACGCACTTTGTCTCTCGTCAAAAAGGCTCACCAGCACGTTTACTTCCTCAGAAGTTTGGGGACAGCTTGGATTTCTTCATTTGTTGTCACAAACTTCTACAGGTGAACGATGGACTCCATTTTCACTATCTACAGTACATTACATCCTGGTATGGTACCTGCTCAACTCAAGATAGTAAACCACTGTAGAAGGGTGGTGCAGAAGGCACAGAATATTACTGGCACCCAGCTGACTTCTATTCAGAACATACATAACACTTGCTGTATTAGAAAGCCACACAGTGTAATTAATGACCTCAGCCGCCCTGTGTGGTCATTTTTTTCACTTCCCTCTGGAAGCTAGTACAGGACCACTAGTCATCATATCAGTAGTGTCAGAGGCAGTTTCTACCAAAAAGGTATATGGCTGCTGAACAACCAGTCCTAACAAGTACTGTAACATAACAAGCAGTGCATATAAATATAAAATACAGTATTTTATATATACAGTATATATGTTGCATGCTATGTATATTTTTTATTTATTTATTTTTATTGTTTTTTGCAAACTGTTCTGAAGAAGCATGCAAGTAAGAATTTCATGTAGATATGACAATAAACCTGGCTTGACTTGAACCAGTTTAAAGTCAACAGTTAACCAAAGAAGCATAGCTTGGAAATATATTCAGAAGGGAACAGAAGAAATTTATTTCCAATCCTCGGTTTAAATGTGTTTGACATTTGCTTTGCTTGAACTTAGTGCTTTATTCTTCTGCATGTCAACGTAAAGACACTTACTGACCACAGAAACTGTCTGGTCATGACTCATTGCAGACAAGGGACAAGCTAGTGAATGTGCTCAGCTGCAGAATGGCAGCTCGCTCAAACGTTTTAACAAAAAACAAATATCTGAATCAGAAACCTGCTTCCCAGGTAATATGCTGAGTTTGCAAAGATGTTCTGTGCACAGAATAAACACTCCACGGAAAAACACACTCTCTCTCACGAAGGCCTACTGGGCTGCAGGTCTCCACATTCAATAAACAATAGCAGCTGACTCCATTAAGATATTTTTCATTAGTTTGTCTTGATACTCAAGGTAGTGAAGCAAGTCTTCAGAGAATATAATAGTGCAGCACTATTGAGATGATTCTCTTATTTTTCCAATAAAGGCATATAAATTAATGATATTCTATAACAATATTATAAACCTAGCCCTTCAAGACTTACATATAACACATTTATAGTTGAGCTAAATGCACATATAGATAACCAAATTTATTATGTAGTTGCAACTGAATTTCTGGGAAATTCAAAACTTTATAGTGACAAGAAACAGAGAATGTCACAGTTCCTGCAGATATTTGGGCAGCCTGTTGTTAGTGCTTGAAGTTTTAGCAGTATTATATACAACAGATCATGAGGGTTCACTTAGTCACTATTGTCATGGTACTTTATATTTTATCTACTGATTCTTGTTGTAACAAATATTAATGTGCTTGACCACTGCTTGATGGAAGCTGAGATATTAGTGGCAGGCAGCAGAGATGTTACTGCTTAGTAGTGTTGAACAGCGAATTTTGTCAAAGCGAATTTGCTGCATTTGCCATAGTTCGTCGTATTACTTACTGATAATTTGGCCGGTTCAGAAGAATTTTTTTCCAGCACCTTATAATGCTTTGTGAGGCTAGCGTGATATTTCCCAAAACTGTAATAGCTAATATTGGATGGAACCACCCCTGGGGTATATAATGCTGATCATTGGCATTACAGACTCTGTGGGACTTAGTGGTAGAACAGATAGCAAATAATGCAGTTCTCACAATTTTATTTTTATGAAACATAAGCAGCTTAAATAAATTATCTCCTGCTTGTCACCAAATGTGCAGGTCGATTCAGTATAAGGGAAGGCGGCGCATGCCCTATGCATGTGTAATTAGCCACGTGGAGATAAAAAACAAACCTTTAAGGAGCCTGATGCCCCCTCCCACCCACAACACAGGAGACTCTATAAAATAATAATAATAACAAAAGATTTATTACTATTTATAAGATGTTTCCATCTTTTTGACAGAAAAAAAGTGCAAAGCATCAACACATACAATTTGGAGAGCCTTCAGCATGATTTCAAAAAATACTAGCTTCAATCGGGACATGCCACTTTGAATTTTCTGCCTTTAAAAGTTATATGTTTTTTCTGATTTTGATTTTGGCATTTCTGCTTTGTTTTGACAAAATATATGATTGAATGTCTCTGACTGTGTTCTTTCTTCTTTGATCTCATGGAGGCATGGTGGTACAGTGCTGCCACACAGTCACCTTTTTGGCCACAATAATTGGTCCAGTATAGTTGGCAGACATTTCCTTAGCCCTCAGGAACACTTTAAAGATGATTACAGCATTATAATCCTGTCAAATCTATTTCATTTAGTCATTTTCCATTGACTTTAATGTATTTTGCCAAGTTCGGAAATATACGTGATATTCGTGTACAATTCTATGATTTCTCTGAACTTGAGGCGAAGCGAACACCATGGAGTTTGCTCATCAGTATTGCTTAGAACACTGTTTCACTTATTATATAATTCTTAAGCTGACTAGGTTGCACACAATTTTAAATTTACAGAGTTTCTCTTGTCTGTGTAATTTATAACCATAGTATTTCATTTTTTCTTTTAATAATACAGCATCTGAAGGATTCAAGCAAAATTAAAAAAGAACTACTGAAGTGATGCTAAAAGCTTAACATCTTTAAAATTTTGGCTCAAATATGATTTAGAATGAAGCCTCCCAAACAATGGGACCTTGATCACTGCTATGCAAAATAACATTATGAACTTTTATCGTGTTATTAATAATTCAGGTGCTGGCAGTCTTACTCAAATATGTTGCTTTCTGTTAAGTAACATGCAGCCAGTAACCAAGACTGGGTCTGATCTTATATCCAGATTATATGTGAACTGATTTTGTACTCATTTCCACAACCATTTCAGCATTTATCTGCATGATACAGTGTAAATCTCTAGCATAACATACCCTTGCATTGTACAGGAAAGGTGATGCATAGTGAAAAAATATAATATCTGGAAGTACTGTGACTTGCTCTCACACTCCTTGAGATGAACAGGCAGCTGTTTTGCATTCAATTTTTAAATATACTGTATAGTCCATATTTCTTGTATGCCTAACCCTGACCTTATGATCTTACATTGATGGGAAAACTGACAGCTGCATTTTCTGAGAAAATGAAAATGCACACTGCCAGAAAACAGAAAATATTTAGTAAAAGGCTGTGCAAGACTCCTGGGACAACATTCATGGTGAGCTATAGGATAATGTGGACAATCAGGAGGTAATATAATCTAGTTTAATGTGCATTATATCTAAAATACAGAATGACAGTAATGACACTTATTTTAATAATATGGCATGAGACATGTGCGATATGTAGTCATGTGTAAGTTATAATTGTGTTATGGCGGATCCGTGGCTTTAAAAAAAAGCAGTTAATGAGGTAGTTGGGGCGAGTCACACCTGTGCGTGTAGGTGTGATCGTTCTCAATTGCTTCATTGGCTTCCTGCGGTGTGTGATTAAGGCACTGCGCCCATAGAGACAACTGTGTGTATATATACTGGCCGGCACAAAAGGAGAGGAGGGAGAAGAATCAAAGGAAAAAGATGGAAAGGAAAGAGGTTAAAAGACGTTAAAGGCAGTCTTGGAAAAACGATCTGGCCACCAGGAAGAAGGAAGTAGTATGAGCTGGGGCCCCGCAAAGAAGCGTTGCCTTCGGGTGGAGTGCGGTGAGCAAGGTAGGTGCCCTCCCTAGGCTTCTGAGGAGTGACCAAGTGAGCGTGAAGGAAGAAGGGAGGAGAGCCGACCTCGGACGGTCTGGATCCGATGTCTGGAGGCAGCCAAGACAGGGGTTGGAAGAATGGAGTTTGTGGCTGCTGAGTCTCCGTGAGCAATGGGTGAACCAGGGAGAAAGAGAAGGAGGTGGGCTGAGATCGGGAGGAGTTAGTCTGCATTTTGACCTCTGATTTTTAAAGGATTTATTTATTGATTTTTATCCCCACTTTTCACAATGATTTTTATGGATTTATTTATGTACTGTTTTAAGAACACTGCACAATGGACACTTTTTTGGTTTTACTTTTGTTGTTTACTTTTTTTTAATAAAAGCACTTTGGCACTTTTTCTACCATTCTCTGGCATCATCACAGAATTGTCCTTATTTGTCCGCTCATCTCGGTCATAATTATCGATGGTGTTGGTTCAGCAGACTCCCATGTGAGAAGAGGGAGTCTGTAGGGGACCGGCATAGTCACAATAATGTTTTGAGCAACACTGATAAATATTTTCTCATTTTTCTGATTAGCAAAAAGTAAATAAACTTATGGAAAGCTACACTTACAAAAATCATGTATGCAGATGGTCTAAGGACAGACAAGTAGGTCATTTGGCATAAATAGTGTCCTAGACAAGTGTGAGGTCATATGAACACAATATACCACAATATATTTTTTAATGCAATGAAATGTTGGACAAACAAATTCCTGGATGGCTTTTTCCTGATCTATTTAACAGTAAAACAACAAAAAAGCACCACCATCTGTAAATATGTCAAACTACAGAAGTGCTGTACTACAGGATACGGTATCATCTGACTTTTGCTATATTTTCATCTATATTTTATTTACTTGTACTAAATAAATACTTGTGGAGCTGAAAAAATGTTTAATATTCCATAATGTAATTGAAGTCTGCATTTTCTTCCCTAAGGATGCATTGGTGTTGAACAGCAGGCTCGTGGTTTCAGATGAGGTACTCATTCTTCCTGTTGATTGCAGGCCTTTTGTAAATATGAACAGTGAATTAGCCTGTGGAAGTATGATTAACTTTCTTATCTTTACCCTTAGGCACTGATAAATCATTTAAATATTCAAAGCCACTGACAGATAGTTAACTCAATGAACATGTGTATCAGGTAATGCATGTTAGTAGGAAAATTATATTTCTAACCGAGTTAGAGACACAAATAAAGGCCTTTTTGCTGATGTTCACTCTCACATGTTTTAAACTAAGCGGGCCATGGGAGAAGTGACCTGAGCATGAGATGATGCCTGCTATTCTCAAGTCTGGCCTTGTGCCTTATTAACAGTCATGCTGAATAAGATGCAGAGGTTGTGTAGTGGCCCCTGAAATAGAACGGCTTACTAGGTGGTGCTAAAAGATTCATGGAATGAACACCAATTCCCTCTGTCTGTATGCTCTTAAAACACTTGCCTGAATCACAATGGGTGAAGGGGGGGCTGGGGGGGAAATATGGGGTTAGGAGTCAAGGTTTAGTTTGACATAAACTTATGTCATATTACACAGTTTTGAAGGGGCTTACACTTCTACTTGAATTATTAATGAGAAAGTGTACTGCATCCTAGTGGCTTAGAGTGTTTTTCACTGATGAGTATTTAACGTCTTGGGCATGGAACTGGCCAGAGAAGACACCAGATCAGTACGAAGTGCCTGAAAAGTCATTTGCTAGTTTTCATTGCAGTGTTGTAAAAAGCTTTACAGATGTTCAAATTAATCCTTCCACTATAAAGCAACATTTGTGTAGCAACCTATGTTCTAAATTGGGCTACTCTGTCATTTCAATTTAATAAAAATCCATCCAAGCAATCTTGTGGGATGTGGTAACAAAGTAACATATGCACATAAGTTTAATTTTATTTATATACATAATTTGATGTGAATATTTACTCTTAAATACATATTTCCTATAAATAATCTTTCATTGGACTGTAATTATAGGTGCTTAATAATAGATTTGGCAAAGGACAATCAAAAGGTAGCTCATCCGTACATCATCTACAAAACTAGTCTTCATGTTTAGTCCTGGGAAGACCCCTACGGCTGCAGGTTTTTGTACAAACTAATTCACAATTGTTACATTATTATTACTTTTTATTTATGCCATGCTTTAGTTATTTGGCTTACAAATATTTCTAAAAATTTCATACTTTTTTTTCCCATTTTGCCTTTGAGTTAAATGCTTGTGTCTGTTAAGAACATAAGAAAATTGACAAATGAGAGGAAACCATTCAAACCATTGAGCCTGTTTGTTTAGCTAATAGATTTTTCTTAGAAGTTGTCAAGGTTTCTGCTTCAACTGCATGTCTTGATAGTTTAATTCAGAGTCTCACAACTGTTTGTATAAAGAAGTGCCTCCTGCCTTAAGTTTCAAATGCACTTCCCTTTAATTTCCACTGATGTCCTTAAGTATGTTATAAACCCTTACGATGAAAGAATGTTGCTGGATTTACTTTATTAGTGCTTTTGAGGATTTTATATACCTGGATTAGGACCCCACATAGTCTCTGCTGCTCCAAACTAAACAGGTTTAATTTTCTGAGTCTTTAAGTCTTGGGATGCACCTGGTTGCTCTTCTTTGCACAGCTTCAAGTGCTGCTATGTCTTTCTTATATTGTAGTGACCGGAACTGCACACAACACCCCAAATGTGGTCTTACTAGTGCATTATATAGTTTGAGCATAATGTCTCTTGACTTTAATTCAACAGTTTTTGTGATATAACCTAACATTTTATTTGCCTTTTTAATTGCTTCTGTGCATTGCTTAGATGCTGAAAATGCTCATTCAACATAAACCACTAAACCCTTTTCAGAGGTTGCTTCTTGTATGACAGTGTCTCCCATCTTGTGTTTACCACTGATATTCCTTTTGCCCATGTCTAATACTTTACATTTGTCTACATTAAGCTGCATTTCCATGGTGTTTGCTCAGTTTTGAACATTATCCAGGTCTTTTTCAGTTTTATTTGCTGCCTCCTCAGTGTCTGCCACTCTTCAAATGTTTAGTGTCATCTGCAAATTTCACAAGTTTACTAACTATGCCAGAATCAATGTCATTAATATAAATCATAATAAGTAATGGTCCAAGAACAGATCCCTGAGGAGTTCCACTGATGACCTCGCTCCACGTGGAGCAGTCTCCTCTTATCTGTACTCTTTGTCTCCTGCCGGTTGGTTAACCAACTACAGATCCAGTTTTGTAGGATACTTCTGATGCTTACAGCTCCTAGTTTTAGAATTAATCTTCAGTGTGGGACTGTATCAAAGGCTTTTTAAAAGTCTAGGTAAATTATGTTGTATGCATGGTTTTTCTCAAGTGTTCCGGTTGCTTCTTCAAAAAAAAAAATCTAAAAGATTGGTTTGTTGTTGCAATTTTCTCTTTGAGTTCTCCTTTTCTGCTGGTTTCGAAATGCTGATGATTAGCAATAAGCAATGCAGACATAGGTTCAAACAACACTAAATGCTGAAGAGGAGAAATTACTTCATTGCCACATTCATTTGTCTGCTTATTTAGAAACATTTCTTACAAATTGTCAGAAAAGTGAATATAACACTGAAGTAGTTACTCCCCTTTAGTATTCAGTGTTGTCAACATTTGAGTACAAGAAATGGAGCAAATTTTATAGATAAAGGTGAATTAGAAAGAAAATACCAAAGAAACTTTAGCATTTACTTTTTGTTAGAATAAGTGAAGGAAATGACAGCTCTTTAAACAATGACATAAATTAAAAGTAAGAGTGGTTCGCTGTTTGTGAAACTGGTTAGAAGAAAAACCTGAAGCTACAGGGGTCATCCAAGAATGAACTTGGGAACTGTTCATATAAAAGACCCAAAGCTGTGTGAATGGTTCCCATAAAAAGTTACATTAGAGTTAAATGGAGTATTCTTTTAGCTTAACTGCATAGACACATGCACTTCAGATTTCTGCAGTGTTCTACTGTATATTATGAGAAAGTATGTAATATAAGCAGTACATATAATATATATTAATATAAGTAGTATATACTGCTTCAGTGATGAAAAGTATTACTATAGCCCACCTTTCAATTCCATATTAGTGCAATACAGTATATTATTATGATTCAGTTTAATTTTTCTATTAAGGCCATGCATGCTTTAATTTTACCAGTTATTTAAATTTTGCATCTAAGTTTATTTTTTGTCCTGAAATAAGGGAATCAAACAATTTCAGATTTAATAGTACTAGTAATAATAAATCTGCAGGTCTGATCACTGAAAAATATTTAAATTAATATACATTAGCTCTAGGGCGGCACGGTGGCGCTGCCGCCTCGCAGTTAGGAGACCCAGATTCACTTCCCAGGTCCTCCCTGTGTGGAGTTTACATGTTCTCCCTGTGTCTGCGTGGGTTTCCTCCGGGTACTCCGGTTTCCACCCACTGTCCAAAGATGTGCAGGTTAGGTGCATTGGCGATTCTAAATTGTTCCTAATGTGTGCTTGGTGTGTGGGTGTGCGTGTGTGTGTGTGAGCGCCCTGCGGTGGGCTGGCGCCCTGCCCGGGGTTTGTTTCCTGCCTTGCGCCCTGTGTTGGCTGGGATTGGCTCCAGCAGACCCCCGTGACCCTGTAGTTAGGATATAGCGGGTTGGATAATGGATGGATGGATGGACATTAGCTCTATGTCCTTCTTAGAACTTTTATACAAAAAAGAAATCAACATACAAAACATAACCTGCAGCTTCATTACTATGTAAATATTGGAAATAGCTAAAGAAAAAACACATTGTATATCTTCACAGTAAAAACTATCTTAGTAAATCACCTTTTGCTTTGTGTGTTGCTTTGCATTGTTTTTAATATGAAACTTTGATGGGAAATGAGTGTTTTCTCATCTGCCGGCAGCTGTGATAGCCGACGGCTCTGCATAGAATCTTAACCCTACTCACAAATCACCTCCGAGTCCTCACTTCTAATAAAGTGCACTAAACTTGTGCATTCTCTTGGAGCCAATCATGCATGCATTAACACAAGGGGAACTTGATTGGTCCAGTAAATAAATGTACATATAGATAGAAATGGCATTTAACAGACAGTCAACCTGCACTCAGAAAGCAACATTGATTTATAGATGCAGAAGGTTAGCCAAGAGACACAGCATCTTGCTTTACAAAATTGAGAAAATACTGCAGCTAAGATGAGGCTCAACCTAAGTGCCTGTCACAGCTGTGTGGTTAAAGAAGACCAACACACTTCACCTCTGCAGGAAGCATCACTGTTTTCTATGGGGTAATCATAGACACTGAAATGGGCTCACCTGCTGAACACAATTACAATATTATACTGTGGGACCACTGGAGGAAATGGGCTCTAAGTTAAGCAGTAGCAACAACCCTCCTCCAGACTTTCCTCCTAATTTGAATTCACAGCACATGGATTTCAGGGAGCATTTGAAATATGATTTAAATTGAGCTAAAACATCTGTGTTATTTCTTAGCAAATATATAGCATCATTTAAAATACTTGAGAATGAACTTTGGAAAGATAACCCACCCAGATGGACCAGTGCACAGGGTATTTTAATACTTATTACCTGCTCAATTATCACTAACCCAGCCACAGGGGATACACAAACCAGTGTGTTTCTTCTTCCTAAGCCCAGATAAATGGGGAGGGTTACGTCAGGAAGGGCATCCAATGTAAAATTTTGCCAGATAAACATGTGGACAACAATACAGATTTTAATACCGGATCGGTCAAGTCCCAGGTTAACAACGTCAGCCACCACTACTGTTAGCCAACAGGGCCTGGAGAGGTGGAGATATGCTCTAGAGAGGAGAGGAGAGGAGAGGAATGAAGGTCAGTAGGATAAAGACAGAATACGTGTGTGTGAATGACAGGGAGGTCAGTGGAATGGTGAGAATGCAAAGAGTAGAGTTGGCGAAGGTGGATGAGCTTAAATACTTGGGATCAACAGTACAGAGTAACAGAGATTGTGGAAGAGAAATGAAAAAGAGAGTGCAGGCAGGGTGGAATGGGTGGAGAAGAGTGTCAGGAGTGATTTGTGACAGACGGATATTAGCAAGAGTTAAAGGGCAGGTCTACGGGACGGTAGTGAGACCAGCTCTCTTATATGGGTTAGAGACGGTGGCACTGACCAGAAAGCAGGAGACAGAGCTGGAGGTGGCAGAGTTAAAGGTGCTAAGATTTGCAATGGGTGTGACGAGGATGGATAGGATTAGAAATGAGTACATTAGAGGGTCAGCTCAAGTTGGACAGTTGGGAGACAAAGTCAGAGAGGCGAGATTGCATTGGTTTGGACATGTGCAAAGGAGAGATGCTATGTATATTGGGAAAAGGATGTTAAAGATATATCTGCCAGGTAAGAGGAAAAGAGGAAGGCCTAAGAGAAGGTTTATGGATGTGTTGAGAGAGGACATGCAGGTGATGGGTGTGACAGAGCAAGATATAGAGGACAGGAAGATATGGAAGAAGATGATCCACTGTGGCAACCCCTAACAGGAATAGCCTCCTGGCTTGGTTACCATCTATTCTGAATTTACACATTGTTTAAATGTCTGTTTTTCTATGGCTGCTAAAATTTTCCTCCAGCATTTCAGAGAGGTACTGTATATGTTAAATTGAACTGTGACTCTAAATTGGCCTGAGGGCTCTGAATGGATGAGTGGATATTTCTATTGCTTCATGGAAAATAAGGTTCTACAATTACAAAATTCATAGTTTTTAGATAGACAGATAGATAGATAGACAGAACTTTTTACAGAAGCACTTTAAACAAATAAATACATAAATAGATGGATAACACATACCAGAATTAATTGAAATAAAGAAAACTTTAAAAAGAAAAATGAAACATTGGACTTGGCAGCTTTTAGTCACTGTAATTCACATTGTTGATATGTCAGAGAGAGCAAAACGTTATATATATAAAATGTATAATATGGATCATTATATTTCTGTAACTATGCTCTCAGTCGATCTAAAGTTGCAATAAATGTTTCACGGGGCAACATGGAATCTTCTGTCCTGTACTAAAAAAAAAAATACTCCAGCAAAAAAATGATAATTTTCTGTATGTTACTTAGCCTGTGCTGTTTGTAGAGATGGTCTGGAGCAATTTTTATTCTCCTGTTTTCATAGAGAAAGAGATTACAAAGTTTATGATGCAACAGGATTCAATGGGACCATCTGGGGCCAATGCCAAACAACAGCCAACAAAATTAAAACATGCATGAAAAAAACCTTAACTTAGTCCTGATGCATAATCTAAACATCAGTTATTCAGTCGTATGCTCACAACACCTAAAACCCATGCATATTTTGCTAAAATATTGTTAGATAAATACTTCTGGAAAATCAGAGTAGTGCAGAAAGCTATGTGAAGCATACTCAAATGTGGTTAATCTTTTGAACTGATGACAAGATGATTGACCAGTGAAAAAGTTGGACAGACAGATCTTTAATTCAAAAGCTCAATCCATTTGAATTATAAGGCTTATTTGTTCACTACTCTGATTTTCTGCAAGTATTTATTTAACAATATTTTAACAAAATAACACTTTTGGATGTTTGATGCATATGACTCTGTAAATGAGATGTTTTCATGGATGTTTTAAATTTGTTTGCTATTGTTCAGTATTGGTCCCCCGTGTACCCTCCATTAAAGCCTGTTGTATTATAAACTTTGTGATTTCAATTTTCCTTGAAAACATACAATTAATTGCAGATTAAAAAAACAACACATTTTTGGGTGAAGTGTTACGATTATGAGGTACCTGGATCTCTCTATGTAGTTTCTATGTGAAATTTTTGCTGAATTGCAGTAGTCATCTTTTTCGATAATTTAAACTAATTTGTTACAGAAATTTTCATTTAAAAACAACATCCATCATTTACAATGCAGCTTATACGGAATACAGTTAAGAAAAATAAAATAAAAAAATAAAAAAAATGTTTATGCTGCTTGGAAAGCAGACACAGTGTTCATTTAGTGTTTAGGATGATCTGATGAGGGTTTCACAGAGTTTAGCAGTTTCTGAAAATTCAAGAGACAAAAATAGTAAAATTGTTAATGCCTAGTTGTTAAATGAAATTACACCCATGGTCTCAAATATAATCTTCTTGGATGCTTTCTAACAAATCACAATTTTGGGTAATAGCTGATAGCGACTATACATACACTCAGAGGTGTAGCTCTGCTGTAGTAAACAGATACCAGAGTTGTCTTGAAAGTGCCAATGTCCCTTTTGTGAAGGACACATTTTCCATGTCACTAGGAATACAGAACAGATAATTAATTGATAATGATATGATAACTTTGCAAACAGAGAAACCTTTTATCCATGTAACCCTCATCACAATAAAGTAGTTGGTGATATGCTTAGCTTGCTTCTGTATAAAGAATCAAGCAGGCTAAAATTTTAAGTAAAAGACAGCTTTTCCAACACGGATTCTCAATGCGACACTCAATTCTTCATTCTCATCAGTTTACACTGTGCACAGTATTGACTCCATTTTCCATTGACTTGTCAATCTAATTTTTGCAGAATTTCTTATCAAGTCTGATTAACCCAGCTCAGTGTTAAACCAGGATGGAGAATATCTTGGGTGCAATGAGCACAAAGAAAGAACCAGACGTAGATGAGACAAAAGTCCATTACTGTGCCAACTCATGCACACAACTAAGCTATTTTATATTTGGACAGCAATTAATCTATCATGCTTGACTTTGAAATGTGGAAGGCAAACCAGTCTACATGAGAAAAAATACACAAGAACACCAGGAAAACATGCAAACTCCACAAAGGCAAAGATCAGTTCAGGATTTAAACTTTAAAGTCTAAAGTTGTGAGGCATCAGTGCTAACCACTTCATCACCATGCATGATCTAGTTCAAGGGTTATTTTAATTCAACTTTCTTTTACATAGTTTACCTTCTACAGTACAAACAAAGAGAACAGAAACCAGCTCTGCTATAAATGCATGCTAAGGCACTGGTAGAAGAAGAGTTTAATGTACAGTGCATCCGGAAAGTATTCACAGCGCATCACTTTTTCCACATTTTGTTATGTTACAGCCTTATTCCAAAATGGATTAGGTTCATTTCTTTCCTCAGAATTCTACACACAACACCCCATAAAGACAACGTGAAAAAAGTTTACTTGAGATTTTTGCAAATTTATTAAAAATAAAAAAATTGAGAAAGCACATGTACATAAGTATTCACAGCCTTTGCCATGAAGCTCAAAATTGAGCTCAGGTGCATCCTGTTTCCCGTGATCATCCTTGAGATGTTTCTGCAGCTTAATTGGAGTCCACCTGTGGTAAATTCAGTTGATTGGACATGATTTGGAAAGGCACACACCTGTCTATATAAGGTCCCACAGTTGACAGTTCATGTCAGAGCACAAACCAAGCATGAAGTCAAAGGAATTGTCTGTAGACCTCCGAGACAGGATTGTCTCGAGGCACAAATCTGAGGAAGGTTACAGAAACATTCTGCTGCTTTGAAGGTCCCAATGAGCACAGTGGCCTCCATCATTCATAAGTGGAAGAAGTTCGAAACCACCAGGACTCTTCCTAGAGCTGGCTGGCCATCTAAACTGAGTGATCGGGGGAGAAGGGCCTCAGTCAGGGAGGTGACCAAGAACCCGATGGTCACTCTGTCAGAGCTCCAGAGGTCCTCTGTGGAGAGAGGAGAACCTTCCAGAAGGACAACCATCTCTGCAGCAATCCACTAATCAGGCCTGTATGGTAGAGTGGCCAGACGGAAGCCACTCCTTAGTAAAAGGCACATGGCAGCCCACCTGGAGTTTGCCAAAAGGCACCTGAAGGACTCTCAAACCATGAGAAACAAAATTCTCTGGTCTGATGACACAAAGATTGAACTCTTTGGTGTGAATGCCAGGCGTCACGTTTGGAGGAAACCAGGCACCACTCATCACCAGGCCAATACCATCCCTACAGTGAAGCATGGTGGTGGCAGCATCATGCTGTGGGGATGTTTTTCAGTGGCAGGAACTGGGAGACTAGTCAGGATAAAGGGGACGATGACTGCAGCAATGTACAGAGACATCCTGGATGAAAACCTGCTCCAGAGCTCTCTTGACCTCAGACTGGGGCGACGGTTAATCTTTCAGCAGGATAACGACCCTAAGCACACAGCCAAGATATCAAAGGAGTGGCTTCAGGACAACTCTGTGAATGTCCTTGAGTGGCCCAGCCAGAGCCCAGACTTGAATCCGATTGAACATCTCTGGAGAGATCTTATAATGGCTGTGCACCGACGCTTCCCATCCAACCTGATGGAGCTTGAGAGGTGCTGCAAAGAGGAATGGGTGAAACTGGCCAAGGATAGGTGTGCCAAGCTTGTGGCATCATATTCAAAAAGACTTGAGGCTGTAATTGCTGCCAAAGGTGCATCGACAAAGTATTGAGCAAAGGCTGTGAATACTTATGTACATGTGATTTCTCAGTTTTTTTCATTTTTAATAAATTTGCAAAAACCTCAAGTAAACTTTTTTCACGTTGTCATTATGGGGTGTTGTGTGTAGAATTCTGAGGAAAAAAATGAATTTAATCCATTTTGGAATAAGGCTGTAACATAACAAAATGTGGAAAAAGTGATGCGCTGTGAATACTTTCCGGATGCACTGTATAACTGGCCTGGTGAGTTTAGCCATGTTTTTAAAATCTGTGTAAGCCCTTAAGTGATATATAAGGAGAAACTAAACACTACTGTGTTGACATCATGTCATATTTTATGTTATCTGATTCAAAGATTTTATTTTAGTGCATTAGCATTGGAAATGAAGTTTGTTAAACAAAACAGAATGTCTGCGTTATAGCCTAAGTTAAAGCAGCAAAATAAAAACATAAAACTTTATTCACATTTATTAAAGTGAAAAGAATAGAGATGTATAGAGTGCCTCAAATATGGCTAACACATTGTACTCATCTCTCACTCTTCTCTTTGCTCTCTATTTGCCTAAAAACACTCCATTATGATGAAAAAATGTCTTTTCTCTACAGGCCTGATGATTCAGAAGTTATCTGATTTTTCTCACAGGTTACCTGGCTGATGGAAGCTTGGTGAAAGTTCCCTGGCAACAGCTCTTGCAATATCAGATTCCTGGCAGGCAGCCTGCCCAGCCTGGTCTGCAGCGTCTCCCTTCGCCCTTGCATGTGCAGTTCTAAACAAAGCAAACACAGTTCATTAGATTCAGTTTCTCTTATGGCTGACTCTAAAGTTTACCAACTCTTTGCTCTTATTCAGAAATGTTAGTTTTTCCTTTTGTCTTTGTCAATTATAACTTCAGACATATTTATGATAAAACCAAACTAAAATTCATCATACATTAGACTTTAACGTCTGAATCAAGATAAGATAAACTGGGCAGAGAGACTGTTGTGCAAATGTCTGAGAAAATAACAATGATCACCCCGACCGTAAAATGCGTATTCATAAAAAAAAAAAATAAATAAAAAAGCACAAAAACTGCTTAAGTGTTATAATGCATAGTTTACTATGCATTAATCTAAAAACTGCCAAGGCAATAGAACTTGAGATGATACTTCATACTGGCGCCCCTCTCAACTGGAGTAGGCGACAAGAGGGTTGATCTCACAGTCTCTTCAGTCTCGCTTAACTCAGCAAAATTGGTAAATGGAGAACTTTTAAAATGAACGTCTATATAGAAGACATCTGAAAGGACAGAAACTAAATCATTAGAGAGAGGGAGGGCTTCTTTTGTTGTTGTTGCAATCTCCTTGTTTTAAAGTGGCCAAATAATATTTTAATAAACCCCCCCCCCCAAAATATCATGCTTTTAGATACCAAATGCGTTCACCTGATAGCAATAAACATTTATATTTTACAAATAAGAATACACTGCTGACATGCAAGCAAATGTTACATTGTAAATAAATATTAAATATTGATCACAAATCTCAATATTTTTTTCCTTATATACCTGTAGTCCGGGTAATCAAAATGTTTGATAGGACTGATTAGAACATGTGGCATTATTAGTGATATTAGTTTATGTGTTGTGCATTTATTGCATAAAATGTGTGATATTTTCATTACTGTTGCTGCAAATAATGTCAGATATTGCACTGTCTATTGTATGGTAGCATTATATTTATGGCTAGCAACACATATTTTTAGCTACTATAGTAAATAGATGGTACAAAACAAAAGACACTCCCAGTGCATATGTCTTTTGGCAGTGAAAACTCAAAATCTAGTATAGATTCAAATTAAAAATTTTGTAACTATATACAGGAAAACTATGTACAGAACAGTGCAAACTTTGTGCAAATGAGCATATCGGATTACAAACAAAGCTACATAAACATTACCAAAAGGGAATCATTAGAGACTGATTGGTATAATGTTCTTTAAAGGTGTTTTTTGGGAAATGAAAAAGTTTACATGGCCTCACCCAAAGATGTGTGCTTATAAGGGTATGTTTTTTAAATTTATCAAAGAAATCCTTAATAATTCTGAAAAAAACTGATCAAAGAATAATAATAGGTATATGAAACTCCATGTTTTAACTTGTATATTTCTTGAAATATTTACCTAGGATCAATCATTAATCTTTAAAAAGATTAAATATTTTTTAAGACACATAACTTAAAATCCAATGACTTAACAAGAATTTGATGGGCTCTGGTGCTAAAAATAAATAAGTAATAGTAAGAGATGCTTCAAGTCTGGACTGGAAATAAAAGACAAAGAGTAGGACAGCTGCTGTACAGGCTTTTAAATGTTCAAAGCACTGTGCGAGATGCAGCTCATGCGGTATGTCAGCAGCAGCAAGCCAACAGCTGATTGAGCAAAGAGGAGGTAAAAAAAACACTGCATTTATTTCCCATTGTATCACCGTTTAAGAGGGGGTTTCGGAGGAGCGACCGCATCTCCTTGGGGTGCATTCAGTTCCCCCTCTTCACAATGCGAGCGGCAGAGACATGAAGTGGCTGGCGTGTAGCGAAGGCCGGGGGGGGGTTGGCGAGCAAAGGGCGAACCACCTAGTGTGTATACAGTAATCCCTCCTCCATCGCGGGGGTTGCGTTCCAGACCCTGCCGCGATAGGTGAAAATCCGCGAAGTAGAAACCATATGTTTGTATGGTTATTTTTATATATTTTAAGCCTTTATAAACTCTCCCACACTGTTTATAAATATTCCCCGCAGAGTTATACAGCATAATCCCTTTGTATTCTCTTAGATATTAGGTAAGATTCATTGAAATTATGTATATAAACACACTGTTTATATACAGTAAAACCTAAATATTATTTTAAAGATATTGAGTGTCTCTGATATCACATATGTTACAGCCATTACGATAGACAGGCCACCAGCAATAAATACGTACAATGCAAGAAAAATAGTATACAGTAAATGTGTGTACAGTGACACTAAACGTACGTACATGTACTAAGCACTGTAAGAAGAAAATTAATTATGGTTACTCACCAACAATGACACAATGACTTGTCCGATAAAAATGAGTTTAATTTTACTGCACAACAAAGGAGAGCGTTACAGCCCTTGTAAAGGAGCCACTTCAGGCGATTGTGTAGCACTGCCGTTGTTCTTCTTCTGGCAGTCTTCAATCCAAATCCCTAAAGCAGATTCCATCCAGACTACTGCCTTATTACATCCACTTACAACTTGTTTTGCACCCTGGTTAAAAGGACACTGCGGCCGTAGATCTTATATTCCTTTCCTACTTTTTAAATAAAAAGAATCGTAGCCTTCAACAAATCCAAAACGTTTACCTTTTTGGCAATCGTTAACATCTTCTTCTTGCGCTTGGGCACGGCCCCTGAAGCAGTAGCGGATCGTTTTGGAGCCATAATGAAGGGCTTGACTATGCACAAAGATAAACACAAAAGAGCACAACTCTTTACACAGCGAAACACGTTGATGCTGAATGAGCAAGACGAGACTTCCTGGTTAACACTGCATTCAGCACGCAGGAACTCAACTGCGTGCTTTGATTGGTTAGCTTCTCAGTCAGGAGAACTTAACTGCGTGCTCTGATTGGTTAGCTTCTCAGCCATCCGCCAATAGCGTCCCATGTATGAAATCAACTGGGCAAACCAACTGAGGAAGCATGTACAGGAAGTAAAAAGACACATTGTCCGCAGAACCCGCGAAGCAGCGAAAAATCCGCGTTATATATTTAGTTATGCTTTCATATAAAATCCGCGATAGAGTGAAGCCGCGAAAGTTGAAGCGCGATATAGCGAGGGATTACTGTATATATATATATATATATATATATATATATATATATATACACACAAATACATACACTACCAGTTAAATATTCATGTATTTGAGTTGATACTTTCTTTATCAAGATACCATTAAATTGTTTAAAAATATAGCCAAGAAATTACTGTTGTTTCTAATGGCTATTACAGCTTGAAATGTCTCATTTCTAATTTATTATTCATATATGACTGAAATTTTCAGCAGCCATTTCTTCAGTGTCCTAATGGTAAACTCTCTTAACTTATCCATAATTAGCCATGCATAAATGCTAATTGGTTTTTAGAGAAACCGTTGTAATTGCATAAGCACAACTGAAACCTTTTATTCAGTTTACTTGGGTTGCAAGGTACTGGTATTCCTAAAGTTTAGTTCTGGGTTTATTCTGGGCAACCTGTCACATGGAATAACCTTCATTCTGCAAAAAAATCAATAGACTGACATATTTCTTGAGAACCAATCATTTTGGTAATTTTTGAAGTTTGGAACTGAATTTTTGGAATTCAGTCTCCTGTGAATAATAAATTAAAATCAGTCATTTCAAACACTAATAGCCATTAGCAACAATAATAATTGTTGGCTGTATTTTTAAATTAATTTAAAGTTATTAAATTATATCTATCTATCTATCTATCTATCTATCTATCTATCTATCTATCTATCTATCTAAATCAAAACATAGGTGTGTGTGTGAGACACAGATATAATATATAATGTTTGTACTTTTACTGGACAACTGTCCATTTAAATGGTGTCCAGAACTAAATACCCAATGGGCACAAAATCATCAGAGAGTTTTCAAGAAAGCTGGAATCCTTTCTTCCTGGAAAGCAGGCTCCTTGAAAATTACCAAGAGTGTCTGGCTGTTAATTATAACAAGGTGCTCACAAGAAAGGAATACTAAAGGTGGCCCTTTTGGGATAGCCCCAAGGCTGACAGAGGCAGTTTCTGATTAGTGAACTGACTTGACTGAAGTCCCTGGATGGGAGTTAAACCTGCTCAATGCCGGTGGCTCACTACTAGTTTTTTGCAGTCAGAAGGTAGGTTATTGCAAGGCCTCATTAGGCACAGAAACAGTGTGGCCAGTAAGTGAGATGAAAAAGACAGACCGGGAAGAGAGAAGAGGAAAAACTTTAGTGTTCGAGGTGCTGGTTTGCATGGTGATCAATCTGGAAACTACAACAGACCTAGTGCAGTTAGCCCTTAGTGTAGTTTTGTTTTCTGCTTTTTTTAGTTTATACTATCTGTCCTAGTTACAAGGAATTCCTATGCCTAGCATGATTTGCTTTAATAAAATAGTATTTTTGATACTTTTGAGTCATTGTATGTTACGGTTAGAATGGAGCATAGGGTTGCTATATGCCACAAGTTTTAAGTATTGTGGTTAGCACCGATGCAGAAGTAGACAGTTAATTAAAAATAGACCCTGTCATAATTTGAAGGTACACACCGATGTCTGGTAACACATGCATATACAGTATAGGAACATATACATGCATAGAGAAGAAGTTGGCCGCACTAGAAGGATCAATGGAATGGCACAAAATATACAATGGTCCAATGAGATTTATTCTTAAAAGAAAATGACAAATAAGTGACTACAGCACTCCTTTAGAGATCAGTGTGAAGTATGCCATGCCTGATTAAATGCTCCCTCACAAGTAGTTACTATGAAGTCACCAAAGTGAAAGAAGTCACTTGTGAAAAAGCAGGCAAATTCCTCCTGAGCAACAGAGATAAATAGAAGGCTCTCACATGTGGCATTTGGAAAACTCTTCCGCATTAGGTAGGACAGGCAGCCTGGCCATTTAATAAGAAATACCCGGGGTCTGTAGGGGAAACCTGATGGGATGGCACCCTGACCAGTTTAAGGCTGTTACTGGACAGTGCACCTTTAAGCTTAGAAATTGGGAGGTGTGTTGGGGAAAAGTCTTGACAAGCAAGGACGAAATAAAGTCAGAATTAGAGATATGAAAGAGAATAGCAGGTGAATGGGAGAATGTTTAAACTTAACCCTAATTTCTGGCACTGTGTTTTATAGATTGGAGAAGCCACTCCACCTAACGGTTAAGGACCACACCCAACAGTGTCAACTGCTGTGGAGTATCGTAGATTGTTTTCTCTTTGCTTTATTTAATACTATGTGACCTCTCTCAAATCAGTCCTCACTTGGATGTTTAATTTAATAAAACAAAAGATTTTTTTCTAACTTGCCAGCTTTGTAGAACTTTTCATTCTAATTTAGGGTGGTAAATAGAGATGTCATGTGTCACAGTACATTTATATATTTCAACAGTATGAGGGATGTGCAACTACAGAAAAATAATACATCTTTAGATGTTTAGAGTACATGCATTACAGGAATTCAATAAACACTTTCCTCTCAGAGTGGCTTAAGAAATGTATGTTTTAACACCAGTGTCACTTATTAAATTGAAATAACATATCTAAGAAATAATATAATAATATAATCACGAAAATAATAACATTTAGCAGCAGAAAAAGCTCAATATCTAATAGATTGGATTTAAATGCACAAGGCTACAGAAACAAAACCCATCACCAAAAGTTTGCAATTATTTTCATATAAGAGATGCTTCAAGTCTGGACTGAAATCAATAATTGTAATGAAAAAGAATGTCAATGCTGGGAGGTTAGACCATACTAAACTTTAATTTACTTCAGATTTATTATGCTAATACATTGTTTCTTTTCATCCATCTATTTTCTAAGGAGATATCTAAAGATTTATTCTGAAACAGACAATCAGACAGTCACGATAACCTCCAAGTTTGCATATCATCACAATTCATACACAGATACACGTCATATTCCTTGTACTTAATAATCCTGGCACATCTGGATAATGAAAACTGTTACTCCTGAGTTTTCTTCATAGAATACAGATTTAATACTCTTGTACAAGAAAGGCTTACCACCAAATGCCTCAATTTAGGTGTCCATGCCACCCTATGTATCTGGATTTTGGACAATCTAACTAGCAAATGCCAGCAGGCAAGGACTGGCAGCATCACATCCTTTGTTCACCTATAACTATGTGGTCAGACACAGCTCCAACTAAATTATTAAATTTGTTCACTACCATCTTAGGTATGATCACTAACAATAATGAGACAGCTTACAGAGAAGACACTTATCTGCTAACTCAGTTGTGCCAGGACAGCAATCTGATTCTCAATGTTAGCAAAGCCACAAAGCTGGTCATAGACTTTGGAAGCAGACCACTCTTCCAAACACATTGGAGGGGATGCTGCCAAAAGGGTATGCAGCTTTAAATTTCTTGGGGACAATATTACTGATGAACTAAAATGAGCACAACCCATTTCAGTTCTTGTGAAAAAAGCTCAACAGCACCTCTGCTTCTTCAGATGTCAGCTTACATTTCTCCATCTGTTCTTGCAAGCCTCTACAGGTACACAGTGGATTTCATCCTTACTGGCAGCATCACATCTTTTTACTTGCATGGCACCTGCTCAGCTCAAGACCATAAAGCACTTGAGATGGTGATGAAGGCGGCACAGAACATTACTAGCACCCATCTGCCTTCTATTTTTGATACGAACAACACTTGCTGCCTTAGGAAGGCAAACAGGATAATTAAAGACCTCAACCATACTGCATGGCCATTTTTCTTACTCCTACTTTTTACCAAACGAAACAGGACCACTGCCATTTTCAGAGCCAGTTTCTAGGTTGCAAGGAATGACCTAAAATGGTGAAAAGGTAAGAGATAAACAGCCAGATGATTAAATTTAAAGTTTAGGTTAGCAAAAACTGAAAAAAGGGAATTTCAGAATATTACAAATGGACCTTCTTCAGGGAAGAGCAAATAGGCTACAAAGCCCAGATGTTCTGCAGCAATTAAAGTAAATTAAGCCTTGCAATTTGAAGCAAACAATTTGCACAGGTGTTCCAACTTCTGTTGATTACTTAAAACCCCTCTGTCTGTCTTAAAGCAGAGTTGGAATGGACTGTGTTACTACACCCTCTGAAGTACTACTTGGACAATATTCTAGTCACGATGGCAAGAAAATGGCAATTATTTAATAATTATCTGCGTAGCATGCTATCTATTTTTCCATGTGTCTTTGCTGGTCTTGTTTAATTGTCCACTGTTCTGATGAGACAAATAAGAATTTCAGTGTACTAAGCACACAAAACAATAAACATGACTTGGCTTGAAATTAGTTTTGGG
The DNA here is from genome assembly GCA_026402145.1 of Polypterus bichir lapradei. NCBI lineage: Eukaryota > Metazoa > Chordata > Cladistia > Polypteriformes > Polypteridae > Polypterus > Polypterus bichir. The sequence continues at coordinate 4,659,335 of JANRMT010062820.1, forward strand.
GAGTAGAAAATTCAAAGTGGCAAGCATCTAGGATCTTGGGAATGAAACTACAATGTGGAAGAAAAAACCCAAATCAAACTAGTTTTCATTTATGATATCCAAAACCAACAATAACTTTGGCATTTTTACTGTACGTTTTTGGATAAATAGATAAACAGATCAATGGAATACTACACATGCAAAATGAGGTTTAATAGCTATAAAACTAAAATAATTAATGTCTCTGTCCTTCTTACAAAACTATGTTATTTCGTTATGTTACAAAGAAATCAATTTCCTGTAGAACACATTAAACTGCTTTCTAGTGTTTAGGGTTATTGTATAAGCCCAGTTTTGTTAATTGGAATATCACTATATCAGTTAGTATATAAATGCAAAAACGTGTTGTAAAAGAAGTAGTTGTGTTAGAAAAAGTCCAGTGAAGTGCGAATAAGTTGATTATGGACCTGAGCAGTATGAGCTATGACGACAGATTGAAGGAGATGAACCTTATTCAGAGATTGAAAGGGGACATAATCAAAATGTTTAAAATTTTATAATGTTCTAATGACCTATTGTAACTGAGAAGAGCAAACCTTGCCCCTTCCTTCCTTACCATGTTTGACAGGGGTGCCATACACAGTGTCCTGACCAACTGTATCACCATCTGGCATGGAAACATCTCAGACTGCAAAACCCTGTCAAGAGCATCACTGGAGTCTTTCTCTCTCCTTTTCAATACATTAGTGACAAACTACAAGGTCTCCAGCGTAGTAGATCAACCCTTCTATTCTTCTCATGGACTCATTGTAACCTCTTCCTCCATTAGACTGTCAGGTTTCTCAGCACACTGCTGTCTTCTACAACCTACATCTAACTTAACAAGGGTTTAACCACCACCCCTCAACTGCACTAGCCACTTTATTAACGACTGTTCCGCTGATGCTTACATATATTTACATTGAGAATAAGATGCTACATTTACTGTGTGTTGTTTGTCCAAAGACTATCCTGTGGATTTATTTTATGATGTTGCACTGTGTCATAGTCTTGTTAGGCTAGGTATACTTTTACTATCCCAGAGGGAAATTTGTTTGCAGTAGAAAGGTATAAAACATTGTTACACAGATACAAGAAAATAATCTAAAAGACAACATATCACATCCATTATTATAATCAGTATCCACATCCATAAGATTTAAAAAATAGGAAAGCTTGCATATTGTAATCTGTTCAGTTAGCCAATAAGAGATGTAATGTTGCCTGACTTCTCATAATAATAATTCAAAATTCAGCAAGATCCCTAACAACTACTAGAATTTAAAATGCTCAGAGTTCCTGTGTTTTATTTGCCAAAATACCCAGTGGCGTCACAGTTTCCAAGAGTCACCCTTTGTAAATAACAATTTGATGCCTTATTTACAAAGTAGTAAAAATGTCAGACAGTAAACAAAGCACAATAATTCACAGAGCGATGTAAATATAATCAATATAAAGATGAGAACAATTACTTCCAGCATGGTGATAACGGTGTCATTGTTTTTTCTCAGGGTGTGTTTCTCCTAGCCTGGGTATGTAAACATAGCTAATTATTTTTACTGACCTCCTCAAGTCAGTGAGGATTAGTCAGTTTGTAGAGAACAGGTATAAGATTACAGATGATTTTCCATTGGTCTGTATCAAATACTTTGTCACTCCACATGTGACTCTAATACCTGTTTTCTATAACAAAGTTCAGAAAAAATGCATCTCAATGAACAGTCACCTAGCATTTAGCAGGAAGGAGTTAAATCTTAAATCATGATACCGGAGGCTTAAAATTAAGGTAACTCAATGTGAAAGTTGTTTAGCAAGTCACTTTGCAGGCATTATGCTAAAACAATTACGTATGAGGGAGGTATTTTTCAAAGTATATGAATTAAACTCAGACAGACTGGTGTCGTGATCTTGGTGTCTGCTGTTACCAGGAGGAGCTCCAGTTCTCTACAACCCTGTAATAGATTTAGAGTGTTTGGGAAAGGTATGTTTTCATTGATGATTGATTTATCTTCTCACCCAAGGTGTTTTCTTGCCTTGTACATGTTTCTACTTGAGCACATCAGTCCTTTTTGCATATTGTGCTGCTCCTTGTACATTTGCAATCATTACTTAGCTTTCAAGTATGACAACCCAAACTCTGTGCCTCAGAATAATCCAGCTGTAAGCAAGCTGAAGGCAGAAATTTCAGATGCAAACTCATCTGAATTAAGTGTTGGAAATAAAGAATTTCTTTAAAGCTTTGCATGCTGAATGCAGGGAAGCTTTCAGTTTGTCACTTTGCAATCTGCTGCATTTGTATTTTTCCCAGATAAATCATAGCTGGCATATTTTGCTCTCTGTTCATTTAGTTTCAGCTTAGTCACTGCACAAATAGAGACTTACATAGCTTGCTGTCTGCAATTACCCACATCCATACACACTCCCACTGAGAACCTCACTCTGCCAATAGACAAGCAGCCATGTGCTATTGCTATTCCTATGTTTGACAGCTTCTGCCACCTGCACAGCCATTTCATGACAATCGTTGCGCCTACAATGATAGCTTTCTGTAGCACTTTCCCACAGACAGTGACTAAGCAAGGATTAAAAGCCCAACTTTTGGAGCTGTGAAACAGCAGCACTAAACACTGCAGCACCAGGCTGCCCAGGTGTCTAATGTTTCCTCTTTATTTTCTGTATGAAGATTTTCAAAATATTTATTTTATTTAATAATATTAGAATATTTGTTTGATTTCTATACATGCTGGCAAAATCCTTATACACATGCTTTTCTTGCAGGGATGCAATTACAGGTTCTATATAATATGGTGGGTGTGACTAAAAATATCTAACTGACACATCATCAATCAGAACCAAGAAACCACTGAATTACCTGCTAATGGAACTGAATCACATTCTGCAGAAAACAACAATGTCCTAATAACCAGAAATAAAGTATTAACGTGACTGCAAGAATAAAAGAACAAACAATAACATGTGATAGAGGTACAGACTGTGATAAACCTATGCAAAAAGGACCGAGTTTTATTATGCAAATTGTGTAAATTTAGTAAAAATCAGTAAAATCAATGAGAAAATCCTTTAAATGCCTCTTGTCATTTTAGCTTGCTGCACATGTGGATTTAGTGTGCTTTTCATGAGGACTGATTTTAAGGGTACACCAGGGAATGATTTAGCTGCTGCACAGCCACTTGTCCATTCTTCTTTCCTGCCCTTAGATCTGTGGGAAATGACAGAGAAGAAGAAGGAAGACTTTGCCTCTTGCACTGCCTCTGAATCCACCCCTTCTGGTCATCTACTATAAAATGTTTACCCACTTTGGAAGTTACTCTTTATTTTGGATCAACCACTCAGAAAGAAGTCTCACTGTGACTGAAAAGTAAGGTGACCAGATGGGTTCGGCTATAAAGGAGGGCACCGACAGTCAAAAAGGAGGACAAAAATTACCAAATATATTTTCCAACTCCAATCAACCGCTAACCGCTGTCCGTTGTGCCGTCGGGCGGAAATAGAATATAAAACAGTGTTGCCGATACTTGATGTTACAATTATTGATAACATGATAACGTAACATAATGTCACGCGGTGACGCGGATGAATGGAAAATGGCCAAAGGCTGCTCATTCGCGGTATATATTATATGTAATTAGTCAAAAATGGTCAACTCTGTTCGTGATTCTGTGAAAGGAGGACATTTTAATGAATTTTTGGAATGCCTGGAGGACAGAGGAAACCATGTTAAAAAAGAGGACATGTCCTCCTTTTGGAGGACGTCTGATCACCCTACTGAAAAGGCGTGGTTCTTTACCTTTCCACACTGTATATTAAACAATGATTATATTTGATCCCCCAGCCCTTTTTATATATTCTGCATATTCTTATTTTTTCCAAGAATAATGCTTCAAAATGAACTAGGCTTCCTACCTTGTCCATCTTACATGAATATTTCAGTTTATTTGTTCACTCTTCTTTAGCTCAAATGTGTTTGTTATCTATACTAATAAAAGGCAAAGCCCTCACTCACTCACTCACTCACTGACTCATCACTAATTCTCCAACTTCCCGTGTGGGTGGAAGGCTGAAATTTGGCAGGTTCATTCCTTACAGCTTCCTTACAAAGGTTGTGCAGGTTTCATTTCGAAATTCTACGCGTAATCGTCATAACTGGAAGCTGTTTTTCTCCATTTACTGTAATGGAGTTGAACTCGAAAGCTGTGGGGGGCGGAGTTTCGTGTGACATCATCACGCCTCCCACGTAATCACGCAGTACATAGAAAACCAGGAAGAGCTCCAAAAAGCGCTGAAGAAAACATGCATTATATAATTGAGAAGGCAGCGAAACAATAAGAAGCGAGCGAGTGACATATACAACCATATTCATGAGTGCTGCTACTACGGAAACAAAGCACGGTGTAAACCTAAACTTTAAATTAAGTTCATAGACAGGCTGCCGCTGGCGTTTGTAATTTAGTGCCTGCCCATATAAGGCCGTCCGTCAGCGGCAATCCAATAGAAACACTGCCGCTAAATATTCACGGGTGAAGGACTGTGCTTATTCAGAGGAAGATGAGATGGTCAGGGTGGTGTTTGGCACAAACTCAGCGAAACTGCGAGAGAAAGTTTTAAGTGCCGTGACTTAGCTAACATTAAATACAGCCGTGGACATAGCACGACATGGCACCAGCACAGCTGGGAAACTTCGATGCATGTACACCGAGCGGCTCACGTGAACTGACGCAGTGCACAGACAAAAAGCAACAGTTCCAAAGAGCGCTGAACAAAAACCGAATTACACAATTGAAAAGGCAGCAAAAAAATATGAAGCGTCTGATACATACAAGCATATTCATAAGTGCAGCTACTGCGGAAACAAAGCACACGGTGGAAAAAGTCAATGTCCCGCTAAAGGAAGACAGTGTAAAAAAAAAAACCGTGCATGCAGTGTGTCAGGTCTCAGATAAAGAAGAAGACGAGCTGTTTATTGATGCAGTAAGAAACGAATCAATGAATGAAACCTGTCATCTTTACAACGATTGACAAACACGGAATGTAACTTGAACACAACGCATCCTACAAATACGAACCTGATTGAAAGAAATAATGATAATCAAATCCTTGATGACAGCAACACTCAATAACGCTTACAAAACAATTACTGTATATTGACAATCATGTTACGTTATTTTTAAAATGTTCCCTTTTCTTTTTCATAACTTCTTTAACACACTACTTCTCCGCTGCGATACGCGGGTATATATATATATATATATATGTATATATATATACCCCGATCTACATACTCGAATAATGGATACTTTATTCGCCATCAATGATTGTTTTGGTAAAGCCATACTCAGTGTATTCATTAGATGAACGGTAAAAAAGTAAGAGCGAGGGGAGGGTGACTTATTGAAGCACGCAGGCAAAACCACAATACGCACGCAGGCTTGATGTACTGTAGTGCGCATCAACTCGATCTGAATTGCACGATCACATTTGAAAAAATATATCTTTTCAAGTTCTATTTAGTCCATATGTGTCAAACTCAAGAGCCGCGGGCCACATCCGGCCCGGCGTGTAATTATATCCGGTCCGCGAGATCATTTTATATACTGTATTATTGTAATTAATGGCCCGGGTATATGAAGCACTGGTAACAGAATAAACTACAGATCCCATAATGCAGCACTTCAGCTGCCTTGCCGAACACTTACCGCGTTAATCAAGTCTAGCTTATGATTTTGCAAGTTATTGCGAAGCTAGCCCACACGATGCCGAAGAGAAAAGTTGATTCTGAAAATAGAGCCTTTAAAAACCGATGGGAGGCTGAGTATATGTTTACTGACATTGCCGGTAAATCCGTGTGTCTCATTTGTGGAGCTAATGTGGCTGTAATTACAGAGTTTAATCTAAAACGGCACTATGAGACAAAACATCAGGATAACCTGAAAGACCTGAATGCAATGCAGAAGATACAGAAAGCAGAAGAATTAAAGAAGAATCTGACACTTCAGCAGACCTTTTTACCCGTGCACAATCACAAAGTGATTTCAAGTGAAGCTGCTTTTATGGGAGACACAAATGCACCAGTGCAACTTTCCCCACTTTCCCTGTTGCCAAGTAATCTTGAACCAAGTCGGCACAACGGTGTTCCCAAATACGCACTTTGCTGATAAACTGAGCGCACTGCGCACTGAGTTCGCACGGCGCTTTGGTGACTTTGAAGAACAAAAAAAGAATTTTGAGTTGTTTCGCAACCCATTTGCCGTCGATGTGGAAACTGCACCTGTTCAGATTCAGATGGAGGTGATTGAGCTGCAGTGTAATGGCACACTGAAGGCAAAGTACGATACTGCAGGGCCCGCACAGTTTATTCACTCCATTCCTGCAGAAATGCTCCAGCTCCGTCTACATGCGGCTCGAACCTTGTGCATGTTTGGTAGCACATATCTGTGTGAGAAGCTCTTCTCAGTGATGAAGACTAACAAAACAGCACACAGGAGTCGCCTCACTGATGAGCACCTGCAGTCCATCCTGAGAATCTCCACAACACAGAACCTCACACCAAACATAAACGAACTTGTTGCCAAAAAAAGATGCCAGGCGTCCAGCTCTGATAAAATGACATATGAGCAAAGACAACTGAATGATTTGATTTGTTATTGCTGAAAAGAACACATTTTATTTATATTTCCAGGTTTTGTTCATATTTGAATTTGTATAATTTTGACAGGATATATTTTTATGGAGAGCAAAATCTTTTGGGATATTTAAAATTTAAGTTTATTTTTATATAAAATTACATAAGAGTAAAGAAATTTGAATGTTTGTTCTTTTAACGTTTACTTTATTTCTAACTTGTATAATTTAGACAGGATATATTTTTATGGAGAGCAAAATATTATAAGTTATTTAAGGTTTGAGTTGATTTATTCAGGAATAATATTCCTGTCTGTTTTTATTCATATTTATGTTAAAAAAAAAAAAGTTTTAAAAGTTTTAAAGTTTTAAAGTTTAGTTTTAGTGTGTTCAATAAATGTTTATCCTGTTCGGCCTGCGACCTAAAGTGTGTTTTGGATTTTGGCCCCCTGTGCAATTGAGTTTGACACCCCTGATTTAGTCGACACAAATATCTTTGGTTGGAATGTAAGGCGAATTTACTCTTTACATTTGTATGGTGAAGAAAAATTTATGCAATGATGCCTACATTTAACTTCCATTCCTACCAAAGATATTTCTGTCGACTAAATAAAAATTCCTTCTATTTAAAATTTAAATAGAACTTGAACAGATACGATAGTTCGTAATATCCACGCAGACTTGCACGTAAGAGCGGGAGTCATCCGTTTTAACAAACAGCGTATTGCACTGATACGAAATAGCCTGCCCATTTAATTATTTAGGAATGGATAAATAAATTAAGATTTTCTACAAATAATGTTTTTCATTTTTCTTCCTTGATGGATTCTGCCACCCCCAGCAACAGTTGCACGCACCCCAAAGATATATATATATATATGTATATATATATATATGTGTATGTGTGTGTGTGTGTGTGTGTATATGTAGATATGTATATATATGTATATATATGTTTATATATGTGTGTGTGTATGTATATATATATATACGTATTTGTGTGTATATATGTGTGTGTATGTATGTATGTGTGTATGTATATGTATGTGTACTGTATATGTATAGATATGTATATATATATGTTTATATGTGTGTGTGTTGCTTTACGCTTTATTCCAATTTAGGGTCACAATGAGCAGAAGCCCAACCCAGCAGCATTGGACACAAGCAAATAACTAACCCTGGAACGACTGCTAGTCTACTGCAGAGCATATACAAGGGTGAATCAAAAAATAAAGGCAATATGAAAATTACCACAACGGATAGAAGCTAACGCAATACAACACGTTCACAATGGCTTATGGGTAGTTTGAACACATACAGCACAGTGCTCTGTCATTTGTCTGGTTGAAGCCAAGGTCAAATGCACATGAACACTCACTCTGCTACAGGATTGCACCAATGTTGAACAATGTGCCACAGTGAGATTTCTTTGGGCAGTGGGAGTGAAACCTGCTGAAATTCCCCTAAGAATGTTGGAGCAGTGCAAAAGTAAAAACAGCACAACTCAACGAAAAGTTTATGAATGAGAACAAGTGTAACCGACAAGGTTTAATCTAGTTGACAATCAACATCACACACACAAGCCCACATCGATATGGTGAATACCTTCAAGAGAGAAGACCAACAGATTACGTTGCTGCTACTGCTGTACATTTGGATATCAGCTATGAATCTGCACATGCCATAGTGCACTGGGTACCATAAAGTTTGTGCAAGATGGGTACCCAAACAGCTTACTGATCTGCACAAGCCAACAGCCTTCAGTGAATTTCAGTAGGTTTCACACTGGTGTTTATAAATTAAAGCACACTGTATGGTTAAGAATGGCAGAGTGGCGGCACCTCTTTGTGACATTTTTCAAATCTGCAATCCCTACACAAACACCAACTAGCTGTGAGACTGGCTATAAATACTGTGTGAAACATATACAGTCAGGAGGATGACTCTGATTTGAGGAAGACGATGATTAAGCTAAAGACAAATATGTAAGAAATAAATGAAAGAACGGCAGATATGACATATTGATTGAATGATACCAAGCAGGAAGTAAAGGATGAATTTAAAAAACATTAAGTAAGCATTACTAGCATTTGTTAGAAAAAATGGGATACTAAAATTAATATACAGTACATGGTACTCAAGCGCGGCATGGTGGCGCAGTGTTAGCGCTGCTGCCTCGCAGTAAGGAGCCCTGGTTTCGCTTCCTGGGTCGTCCCTGTGTGGAGTTTGCATGTTCTACTTGTGTCTGCATAGGTTTCCTCCCACAGTCCAAAGACATGCAGGTTAGGTGCGCTGGCAATCCTAAATTGTCTCTAGTGTGTGCCTGGTGTGTGGGTGTGTGTGTCCTGCGGTGGGCTGGCGCTCTGCCTAGGGTTTGTTTCCTACCTTGCACCCTGTGTTGGCTGGGATTGGTTCCAGCAGACCCCCGTGACCCTGTAGATAGGATATAGCGGGTTGGATAATGGATGGATGGATGGATGGTACTCAAGCTGAAGATGTGAAAAGCAATTTTACTACCCACATTGAACAAATGAAGAAATGACTGCCTTGGAAAATAAATCTAAAAAAACAGCAAAAAGGAAGAATGTAGTAGAGTTCAAGGAATTAGGAAGTTTTTGAAAAATAGAAATCTCACAAAATTTATGCTGGAGTTTTTCACTAAAATTCCTGGTGATGTCAATAAATAAAATCTTGAAATTGAATGTGATGATTTCTTACTTGGTGAATTGTCTCTGAGAGCTATCATCTTTACCCTAAATACAGTATGATAAAGTTTATGAAAATGAAAATGTGTTAATTCATGCTGGAGAATGGAAAGATTCTCTTTGAGAGCATTTTAGCTAGATTTTTATTTGGCACCCACTTAAAGGAGCATTATGTATAATACTGTTAAGCAAAGATTACAAGCTGCACGCACAAGATACAGCATCCATCATTATACAAGAAACAACCTTGCATGAGATGTTAAATATATTATTCTATGCCCATATTTTCATTGTGGGATTCTGCTAAACATATTACTTGTGGCAAGACTCAGCAGTGCAAAAAACAGAATTCTTAGGTGTTATTTTTCCTTTTCCTATTTCAAAAGATGAATATTAAAATACAAAACTCACAGAACATTGAATGTTTATTAAAGTAAGAAATATTGAAACAAAAGAACCATAAGAAATTTAAAAAACGAAAGGGTTCTATTCAGCTCATCAAGCCCATTTGTTTAGCTAATAGCTAAGCTGTCCCAGAATCTCATCCAGATTCTTCTTAAAGGTTGTCAAGGTATTTCCACGGCATCCAAGGTAAGGCATACAAGTATCTAAGTAAGTATCTAAGCTCCCTGTGGTCAGCATGCTGGCAGGAGACTTATTTAAAAAGTAAGAAACATTTTAGTAGAAAAGAAATTGGCCTAGGTAATTGTTTCATTCTAGAAATAACAAGAAGACCCAAGATTCACAAAGCAAATCCCTTTGTAATTACTGAGATAGTATTGGACCTTAAAAGGCATTATTGCTGTGGTACAGCCAGGGTTTATTCTTTGGCTTGTGTTAGTTTTCTTTTTTAATGTTGCTTTTGAAGTTAATTTTCATGTTTTATATGTTTCTGCTAATATCCATCCATTATACAACCCACTATATCCTAACTACAGGGTCACAGGGGTCTGCTGGAGCCAATCCCAGCTAACACAGGGAGCAAGGCAGGAAACAAACCCCGGGCAGGGCGCCAACCCACCGCAGGGCACACACACTAGGGACAATTTAGGATCGCCAATGCACCTAACCTGCATGTCTTTGGACTGTGGGAGGAAATCCACACAGACACGGGGAGAACATCCAAACTCCATGGAGGGAGGACCTGGGAAGTAAACCCGGGTCTCCTAACTGCGAGGCAGCAGTGCTACCCACTGTGCCACCGTGCTGCCCTTCTGCTAATATTGCTATGTTTATTCTTTAGTATTTATGTATTATGGTTTCAAATATATTGAATTGAATTAAATGCCTAGTATGACTGAGGCTGGATAAGTGTGCCCTGCAATTTACTCACACGACTTTGTGCTTGGCTCTTGCCAGGACATGGTCCAGAAGCCACATCCCTTAACTAAATTATTCAATTTAGATGATAGATGAATGATAAAAGTGTATAAATTATAGCAGAAGTAAATAAGTTTGATTACAGCTGTTACTTTAAAGGCATAATGGGGCATAGAAGGAAGTTGATTAAGGGTTCACTTTAGATGTATTTCTTCATACTGAGTATTAAAAGTGCTGTTATACTGTACATGTCCAGGTCTCGGACAGAAATGTCTTAATGAGCTTTTCCTCAGCCTCTTTCTTTACAACGTGTTGATCATTTTTCATAACTGTTAATAACCGAACCTTACAAATGCACATTATGTAACATTTCAATCCTAATGCAAAACATTACAGGCACATATCTTTTTTTACATTTCAAACCCAATGCAAAAGAATCCCTGTGCACAGTTTGTAACAAATAAGCCAAATGCAACAAAATATCATTTCAACATCATTTAAAACAAATATACTAAACAACAGGTGCTGACTTACTGCACCAATTTCTATGGTGCAGTACACAGTGCAACAAACACTTCTAGGTAAATTCTCTCAAGCATTATTCTACGTACAGCATTTAGCTCAATTCAAAGAATGCCAGTTCATTTTTAAAACTGGTACAGTATATATTTTTTCAGGGGCTTCATTTGAGAATATATATATATATATATATATATATATATATATATATATATATATATATATATATATACACACACACACACACATACACACACACACACATAATAATAATGTAACTCATACAAAAAGATGGCTTTACACTTGTTTTTCAGGTTAAGTGATATAAGACCACGGAACAAGACTGAGAAATTGTCAGATTATTTAAGCTCTAAAGGATACCAACGGAGAAGGGCCTGAAACACACATGAATACACAATAACATGCACAATGAAATGCAAAGTTTACCATAACCTTTATTTTTCAGAGCACAGCTCACTTTTACCACTCTGGTGTGGTTGTCGACCTACATTTGTAGAGGATTCTGGCCCCCAGCAATATGCTGTCAGTGTCTATTCACAGTGTGCAACTGAAATGTGCGGGGGATATACAAAAACATAGCAAAAAATATGTGCTCCCTTTACATATATGAAACAGGTCACACATGGCTTTATTTTCAAATGTTACTGATAGAACCAAGTAGGGGTCTAAAGAATATATGCCATCAGTATGGATTATTTTACTGAGGAATCTTCACTTGCTGCCATATACATGACTCTAAATAATATTCAGTTAGCTACTGAAATTCATGCTTAGTCACATTTGTTTAGCCTGTCTACGACATTCTGTGCTCAGTATGGCTATGACATCTGGACCAATCCAGTGTGACTAGGATCCCAAATCCTCCCCATTATAGCTGCATATTAATCTATTTTGACATCAATGATTAGCTAAATAATTAATATTCATGAGTTTTTTCAGCACATACCTATATTTTTTCAGTTCAGTGTTCAGTGACCTGGTAAAGATCAAATGAGAACCTAATGCTAAGATCTGAACCTGAAGCCCTTGCCATTTTCATTGCAGATCCTTTAACATAAAGCCACCTAACCTATATTTTTGAATGCATTTTTCCATCATAAGTACAGTATGGCTGAACCTGAATGAGCAATGATGGGAAAACTAAGTGTCATACTGACTGGGGCTTAATGTTTTGCAAGGAAATGAATAACGGCACTAGAGATGACAAATAAACTGACATGCAGACTGCGTACTCAACACCATAGTATTCCAAACTTCATCTTAGCTAAAAGGGAGCTGTTTTTTTTGTGTAACACAGTCCTTCTTTTGAGACTTATTTATCATGGGGTACCGCACCAGTGTTTTCCACATTTGTTACTACTATAGACAGCACCTTCGTGTTTTGCTTACAGTGTTAAAATAATTATCTGAAATTCTTTCTCCCTTGAAAATAATGGCTTTAAAATGATGCAAAGTAACATGGAATGGTCCTTCTAGTCCCCTTTAAAATTAGAAACTGCAATTATCCAGCAGGATGTGAACTGTAGAATCTCTATTGAAAAGCTCTATTGAAAGGCTCTGTCTTTTTTTTATACATTTGTAATATATTTCTGTCATGAAAAAAATATTTACATATTAATTCATTCTGCGTTGTTTAAAAAATATAAATCATTCCAAAATTAGAACTTCATTATTCCGACTGGTTTTAAGCATTACCATTTGATTTGCAGCCTAAAATTAATTTTCAAGCTTCCAGACTGTTCATAAAAGCAAAGACAATATCACTGAATAGTTTAAAGACAATGACTTGATAAATAATGAAAGAAAATCCACATCATAATTGAAAAATGTATTTAAATGTGGTGTGGTATTGTGGCACAGTGGTTAGTATTACCACCTCATACTCTACAATCTTTGTTTGAATCTCAGACTCACTCAATATTTGGCAGAGTTTGCATGTTTTGTAAAGCTCTGGTTAGGTTAACTGGCATTTTGAAACTGGCCCATTGTAGGAGTGTGTAGTTGAGTGTGCTTTACCTGTTGTGACATTCATGCTGACAGGTGACAATGTCAGTGATCTCTTCCACGGATGTCGAGTTAAAGTATTGCTGCACTAATTCACTTTTTAGTTTTGCACTCACTTTGATGGCTGTGGAGAGGTAGAGGGGTTGAAGGTGCTTTAAGGTGTTGTTTTTGTTGTTTATCTTAACTTTGACATTTTTATGCCAAGGAATGGTGGGATATGTGGTAAGGGGTCCTGAGTCTTAGCTTGTGTTTCCAGTTGAAGTGATGGTGGTGCTTATTGCCATGCTGTTGTTGCTGTGCTGCAGGCAGCCAGTTTATTTAGGATCTTTTTTCCATCTGTTTGCTAAAATCTTGGCTGATTTCCCTGTTATCTCAAGGAATGCTTAGGGCCTGAAATCTGCAAGTGCCATCTTGATCTTTTTCATTGTCGCCAAATTGACTTTGCGTTATTACAGGAAACACTTAGGGATGGCTGACATCACACTGTGAAAATAGATTATTACCTCTTCATCGGCTTGTACAAAGAAATGTGAGGTGGTCATTTACATTAGGAAAAATTTTCAGGCAAAGTTCACGGCTTCAGGAATAATAACAAAAGTATTATGTTTCAGCCATGTTTTATTCCCTGGCTTACGATTTTTCTTTGTCGTTGTTTTGTTATTTGTTATATTTCTGTATAATTCCTGTTAGGTTTGTTTCTGATTTAGTATTGCTGTACAGTGTCCTTCAATATCCCACCTTGACGTTACTGCTGCCGAGTCCTCCCTCTGCCATTATAATGTGAGTATTCTGAGAATTATTTTCCCTTGGAATTTCTTTTGATTGCCTCTTGTTTTTTATTACTGATTTTTAGATTTTGTGTTGGAGTTGTTCACTTTGAATTGGCTTTTTAGGCAAGTCCTTATTTGCCCTTTTCATATTTTTTGTTACTTTTTATCGAATACAAAACACATTCTTCAATGTATAAAGTTTAATCATTTAGAATTGATTCATCTAGCCACAGGTTTTATGGTTACTCCCCCTAGAGGGGAAATTTTGTATAGTTTGGAAAATGCTAGGTTTTGGGAACTTTAAAAGCCAATTCCTAATTTTGGACCTGTACAGGCTGAAACCTGCCAGTAGTAGCTGGAAACTGGCAGTCTGGTGTAAGAACATTTCTTGGCAGGTCTGGGGAAACTTACGCAGGCCTTACAGCCCTTTTGCCACATCTGTGACTTCTTTACATAACAAACAGGTTCTTTGTGTTATTTGTGGGCAGAGCTACGTGAACAAAAGATTAGTTTTGTGTTCATTTATGCAGACTCTTTGTTAACTAAAATTGAAAACTAGCTGCTAAACTTCCAGAGTGACAACCTAGATATGGGCATACATGTGAATGCTGCTCTTTTGTAAATTCAGTCCACTAAATGCTTTCTTGTCTCAACCTCTTGTAGTTTCTGTGAAGGTCTCAAAAGTCAACTGCTTCTGTCTTATAAATTCAGCAGCCACAGAACAGTCAGGTGACATTCTAAATTTTTCAGTCTATTCCTGACATTTCAGGAGATGTGGTTTTCACATCTTAATTGTCGTGAAATTAAAACGGTAGCTCTATCTGTGTAATGGTTCAAACATATAAAGCTAATACTTGAAATGTAAGGGCTGAGTTAAATGCACATTTTCTGATCCATTTCACCCAGGCTTGGTATTATTTCTTTGGGGCTAAGTTCCAGCAAACTCTTGCTGGTATGGCTCTGTTGTAACTAGACAATTTCTACAATTTCTGCTATTCAAGCTGAAGTAGGTTCTATCACTAACAACCCAAAGCACATTATTAAACAGTTTTTAAATTACTAGTTTTTTTTTTCTTATGTTTTCTGTTCATTGTTCATCTTTTCTAGACTACCTGAATTTACCCTGTTGCTGAGAAGGAAGCTTTGTTTTTGGATGCCCCTATTATAATGATAGATGCCTCTATTACAATGCTCTTGGAATAAAGGAATAGGCCCTGGGACTTGATTACATTCTACAAGAACTCATATCATCAACTAACTCATTATCAAACTGGTTTTATCACCCCAGGTTTAGTCTCAGACAATCTTTACATACTCCTTTATATCAGTGATGCAGCCTCCTCCTGTACTTAGCCCACTGGATACTAAAAACGGCATTTGGTTTGCTAAGCTGGGCATTTTATGGCAGCTTTTGGACAAGCTTGTCCTTGAGGCAGAGATTTTTTTAAACATGATTTTAGCTTTATACTGCACTTTTTCAGGAGTTCTGCTCACAAATTCAGACATCTTTTCGTCTCTTTCTCAAGGATATAAGTAAGGTTGTTCACTCTGCTCTTTAATTTATTGCTGGACTGTTGACTTACCACTCCTCACTTTGCTATGTAACATAAACAACTGAATATCTGTTTATGATTCTTATACCATTCCATATTTAGATAACAACAACTAATGATCGTTTCTATGTTTTAGATCTGCTATTGTTAAAAGGGTTATGATTGAACAAACAGATAAACTTGAAGACTCTGCAACTGATACATGTCACAAAATCCAAATTGCGAACATGAGAAGAGGACATTTACTCTAATACTAACTACTTTAGATACAGAAAAATCATTACTCACCTCTCAAACTGCAAAATAAAAAAAAACACTTTCAGAAAAGTGCTCCAACATGGGTTGGATTTTGCTGTTCTTTTTTTGAACCAGAATGCGTGTGGGTTCCAACTTTACTGCCTGGATAAAAAAAATATAACTGATACGCTGGCATAAATTAATAAGTAATAGAAAGAGGATGTTCACATGGACCAACTCATTTTGGGTAGGTGTTAACTGCACATACTGTCACATTTTATTAGATTTAAAGAACTGGCGGAATAAACTGTAAACAAACCTCTGGCCATATGCCAAGTCAAAATTCACGGCGGTGAAAGTTTTTTGTTTTTTACACAAATTTACATAATACAATAGAGAAATAGATACCATACAGTGCATCCGGAAAGTATTCACATCGCATCACTTTTTCCACATTTTGTTATGTTACAGCCTTATTCCAAAATGGATTAAATTCATTTTTTTTCCTTACAATTCTACACACAACACCCCATAATGACAATGTGAAAAAAGTTTACTTGAGGTTTTTGCAAATTTGACATGAAAAAAATGACATTTTTTTAGAAAGTGTAGGTCATATGCTTGCACTGATTAAGTCCCTCCTCTTTGCACACATTACAACCGATTGGATGGTTCAGTGAGGTACTTGGATCTACCCTGCTGAGACTGCTCACGGCCTCTGGCAGAGCACCTAGACAAGAGGATGAACTCAACTAAAGAGTAAGTAACACTGGTAATAGGGCTTCTGTGGGGAAACCTGTGGAAGGATCATTACCAAGCCTAAAGGGGCAATAGTAAAGGGCCGGTGCATTCAGCCCAAACCTGTCTCCTCTCACTAACCGGTCTTACCCGCAAGCTAGGGTCTTGACAGAACCTAGCCCCATTTTTCCCAGTGAATCAATGCCTAAGTATTTGCAGTTTCTGTATCAATGGGGTTTTTCAGGAATGTAACGCCTTTGGATAACGAGAATTGATTGCAAGCCACTTCTTAATATTAGGTGGAAGGTATTTGCTGCTTTCTTATAATATAACCTTTTACACAAACCAATAATTAACAAAATTTATGTAGTCCATCAGTAATTCACTAATGCTATTCTGCTGAGACTGATGGCCAAGACCCATTTCTATCAAGCCACATTGTATTTCCTCATGTTCTCTAAAACTGAGGACAATAATCAATTGCTAGCATTGAGAATTTGATTTAAATGGATTTTAGTTTCTGTATCAAGCATGTCAATATTTCACACAGCTTAGAAAATAGAAGTGGATAATAAGCTCCAGTAAAATCAAGTGGCAAAAATATACCGGGATGAGCAAGCTAGGACTGCAGCATGCATCAGTAGAAGCAAAAATCAATGGGATTAATTAGATTGTTGAAAGCATTCAAGACTGCACTATTGTGAAAAAAAATGTTAAGATGATCATGTGATACCCACTTTCAAAGCTCCACTCTCTTTGTCACTACTTCTTAGCAAATATTCTCTGGCAATAAAAGAGACCATATTAGCTGAATATCAAGAGTGGGGGTAGGACAAGCTGCTTTCTCAGGGTTCACTGAGGGGGTCCAAGGCTGATTTTGTAAATGAAAGCGGGATTTTGAGGAGGGAATTCTGTTCAGTACAAGCAAACATGTATACACAGATTTATTTATTTTTTAAATATCTGCCCAGTTTCACATGAAAATTCGCATGAAGCATCACAGACCAGTGTTGTGGATATGTACATTCCTATCTTCTCTGTAAATTAACCGAGAAAGAAAAGCCCCTTCCAGCTGATATGTTGCACAGGCTTTAAACATGTGTAAAATGGTCGCAATAGTATAAAGATTAACAGGCCTTCCATATATCACCAGTTATGCCCAGTGACATTGTTCATGGTGCGCTGATTGGCTCTGACCTCCCTTGAGACACGTCTGCAGCTACAGCACAGCCAGTAAGCATCGCAGTGTCTAGCTTTAACTTCCCTAAGCATCCAATCAATGTGATGGCTGGCTCAATCAGAAGAAACTTTACATCTTTCTAGTCCAGAAGATCTGATTTTTTGTATGTACAGTATATATGTGTCACCACAGATAGCATACTATTTTTTGAGCTGAATATCCCTACCAGCCCTTTTGCCAAATATATTTTAATGTCAGCAATGAACAAAAAATGCAAATATAAAGCAGAGATTTATTTTCAATGTACATATTTTTGGCAATGAGCTCGGCAATCTTTATGTTTTTCGCTTGGTGTGAATTGAGTCTAAAAAGAGAAAACCTCTTAAAACCGACTCCCTCCATTCAACATAGCATAACTCTTTACATAAGAAAACTGTGTCACATATACAGATTAACACAAAATGTTAGCAGTTTTCAGGTTCTGAAGCTAGAGAAGGTATTATAGTGTAGTTATAAGGTGTACACTGACTGACATACAGTAAAAGGTCAACCTGTGCCACAACAGAGAAAGAGAATGACAAAAAAGTTACGGCTGAGATGGAGGCACTCCATGCTGTTTTCTCACCCTCCTACAATGTTTCACTATAAAATATTTCACCACATTCTCCACAAAATAGTGTAATAATGCTCCAAAACTGAAACTTTTTTAAAATAAATAAATAATAATTAAAAAAAACATATTTATGAACTGGGGGGCGGCATGGTGGTGCAGTGGGCAGCGCTGCTGCCTTGCATTTAGGAGACCCGGGTTCGCTTCCCGGGTCCTCCCTGCGTGGAGTTTGCATGTTCTCCCCGTGTCTGTGTGGGTTTCCTGCGGGTACTCCGGTTTCCTCCCACAGTCCAAAGACATGCAGGTTAGGTGCATTGGTGATCCTAAATTGTCCCTAGTGTGTGCTTTGTGTGTGTGTGTATGTGTGCCCTGCAGTGGGCTGGTGCCCTGCCCGGGGTTTGTTTCCTGCCTTGAGCCCCGTGTTGGCTGGGAATGGCTCCAGTAGACCCCCGTGACCCTGTAGTTAGGATATAGCGGGTTGGATAATGGATGGATATTTATGAACTGTATTTCAGCATACCCTATGTGTTGGCCCAGGGACATTTTAAGCAGGACTATAATTATACTATAATTTATCAAGAAAAGTAGTCAATAGAAAGTACAATGAACTTACAAGGAGTCAATTTATTTTTGGTAAACCCTTTTATCCAATGAGACTTTATTTAACAATTGGAGCAGAGGTTAAGTGACTTGCTCTGGGTCACACAGTGTTGTAGGCAGTAGTTACACCATCAGGATACTGTAATTCACCACCATAGCAAACAGGCAACTACTTGTACATTAAAATAAAAGCAAATAAAAAAGGCACACACTAAGCTATAAAATTTTGATTTCTTCTACAACATCACCAAAAAGTTTGACATTTTGAAAAGTGTCGGTTTCACATGACTACTTGAACCCAGCCATGGGGACAATTCCTGCTTTGCACCACTGCAATTGACATAGCCTCTGTTGTCATAATTAAATGAAATGGGTTTTTCAAAAATGCATGGATGAATTGTTACTTAATATGCATGACACAGGTATCATACAGTTAAAACATTGCAAGCTGACAAAGTGAAATACTATGAAATTCCAACAGTCGGTCACCACTGGACTATTAGAAGGTGAAATACTCCAGTTTCATATACACTATGTACAGTACGCTAGAAAAGGACAAAATGATCGTCTTTACTTCTGTGCTTAACACTGGGACACTGTATGGTAGAACTGGCAGACTGGGTTGATAGTTCTCAATTTCAGAAAAAAAAATGGAACTGTTTTCTGCACGTCATGTACAGTGCCATCATTCAGGCATTCATTCATTTTCTGAACCTGTAGGGTTGTGGAGCCAGCATCTTTCACAATTCAATGCAGGAAGGGAACCAAATGAGAACAGGGCGCTAGTCCATCGCACAGCATGCTCATACACACACACGCTCACCCCAAGTGAGAGTTACAATTAAGCTCTTAATCTACAGATTTATGGAACTATGGCAGAAAACTGGAGTGCCTGGAAAAAATACTATCTGACCACGGGGAGAACAAGTTAACTCCACGCAGACTCAAACCAGGATCAGCACTGACAAGTCAAAAATAATACCGTTCTTCAGATTATGTAAACATGACTTAATAAAAGGAAAGGTTAAGCATTCCAGTAAAAACTGTAAAAGTTTTGAAATTAATACTAATAAATATGCTTTTTTACTTTTCCCTTAACTTACAAGTATTTGATTCTGCCCCTTACCTTCACTGGTACACTAGGTTTAGCTTCTACTGGCTCATAGTGATAAAGCCTTACTTTAATGCAATTGTTGTGTGTCAAATGTAAAAATCAAACATTAGCTACTTTGTATCAATTTGATTTATCCAGATCTTATAAATGTATTACAGTCTACTAGCTATGGTACTTGTTGAAGACAAGTAATAGAAAAATGTAATCTCTTACCCTATATGTACCTTCAGTGCCTTTCCTCTGCATTTGAATGTGTAAAAAGTCTCTTAACCAGCACTCCCTCTCTTGAGCATGTTCCCATAAAGCCTGCTTCTCGGACTATGTCATTATTTTTGAGGCACCTATCCCTCCTCCACTCCGGTTTTATACTTGCCGTCTTTGAAGGCAACTCTCTCAGCATGCTTCACATGCCTTTACTCTTCCTTGTGTGTCTCAAGCTTCAACTTCCTCTTTTGTTGCATCACCAAAGCCAAACTGATAAGTTAGATTGCTCAGAGGGACTGGACACACAGACCTTAGTGTTTTCTTATATACTAGATAGTTACATGTAGCAGTTACCCTACATTTTACAATAATCCTATTTTCACTGACTTATTTTTACCAGTTAACATTCCAGAAACATTGATACTCATCAAATGAGTAACTTTACTGCCCAATTTTACAATAGTCTGGCCGAGGATGAGAACGTAGGACCCATTTCTGAACCTGAGCCTATGATTCTAGCACACAAAAAATGTAGCAGTCAGATGACGAATGCAGGATAGCCAAATGAAAGTGCGTAAAGATTGCCAGATTTCATATCCATCTCTTAACACTAGAATTACCAAAGCCTACGAAAAAACTCGTAAATACGTCCCAACTTAAATTCTTTCGCACCTCTCCGTCAGTGTCTTTAGTCTGTTAAATGTGTCGATAAGCAGCAAGCAGCCTGCTCTCACATCCCCCCACTACCACACAAGGTTTTCTCAGCTCAAGTCTTTTTACCTGCATGTCAGTTGCTTAGAGTTGTATAGACTGTCAAATGCACTGTAAACTTTAATGCTGAGGTCTACATTGATGACTTAGATCAACCTGTCTTAGATGGGTAGCACGGCTAATATGTTTATAATTAATCAGAAAGTATTGTCGTTAAATGGACTTGCCTATGAAACAGATATTGTCCCATTTCTCAAATTTCAGCGTTGTCCTGCATGATACACCAGTCATACATAAGAAATACTCAAAAAAAATGTGTGTGTGGAACTCATTAAAGTATTGGTTATATTAATTAAAATGTATTTAAACTTAATAAAATTAAGTAGTAGGAGAGATAGGATTCTGTCCAGGATTAGTTGCTGTCTTGTGCATTTAGATAGATAGATAGATAGATAGATAGATAGATAGATAGATAGATAG
>JANRMT010062820.1:4680770-4695591 GCA_026402145.1 Polypterus bichir lapradei
TAGATAGATAGATAGATAGATAGATAGATAGATAGATAGATAGATAGATAGATAGATAGATAGATAGATAGATAGTGTTAGTGTGTCAAAGGGAGGATGTGCAGCATTGTTCATAATGGCACTCAGTCCTGTTTTAATTCTCTTCTTTGCTACTACCTTCAAGGGGTTTAGATTGTGTCTCATAACTAAGTCTGCCCTTTTAATTAGCTTGTTAATTCGGTTGGTCTCTCTTGAAGTGATGTGACCAGCCCTGCACACCAAAGTGTAGAAAATTGCACTGGCCATCACAGAGTTGTAAAAGGTGTGAAGGATATCACTTCCCACATTAAATGATGCCAGAATAAGCAGAAGTTTCCTAACGAATGGTTTAGGCATGTTGGATGAATGGATGGACAAAAAGAAGTAAAAAAACACTCACTCCTCAAGTAAGAAAATGAAAACAGTGCTAATTTTAATCCCTAAAACTCAAGTATCTTTGTATTTACCTCACTGCTCATAGTCTGGAGTTATAGTTGATGAGATTCAGTTTTAATGATGTCCTGTTGTGGTGTGACTGTTATACTGTTCTGAACACAAGGCGGGAATCAATCCTGGACAGGATGCTAGTTAATTGCAGTAAACAGTATTTATTCCTTTACAATTATACAACTTTTCCAACTACTGTATTCTTAAAGTGCACAGTGGGACTGCTTTTTTTTTTATTGATGACTAAACTAAATATAATGCTGCTAAATAACTGTCCTTGCAATTACTGAATTCTCTAAAACATTTTTATGTTGAGTTTAAGATAGTTAACCTTCCACCTGCCTCCCTATGATGTGGCGTGATTTTAAAAAAATAATTTCACCTTAAAATAATCAGGTTGCAAGATCTGAAATGCACCGTGGTATATATCAATCAACAAGACATGTGTCAAGCCATACACAATTGTTAATTGCTCCTCCATATGTCAATCTGTAGGGTTTTCTGTTTGCCTATATACAGTGCCTCTGGAAAGTATTCACAGCACATCACTTTTTCCACATTTCATTATGTTACAGCCTTATTCCAAAATAGATTAAATTCATTTTTTTCCTTAGAATTCTACACACAACACCCCATAAAGACAATGTGAAAAAAGTTTACTTGAGATTTTTGCAAATTTATTAAAAATAAAAAAACTGAATACTTTCTGGATGCACTGTATGTTTTTGTGTTACTGTTATAGTGACTACATCCTTTTATTTTAATCACTTGTTGGTAAAGGAGACCATTCTCAGGTCTAGAGGCAAAGAGGCAGGTATGTGAGCATCACTTGACCAATTTCTACTTTTTTTAATGTCCCGTGGCCATTGGTTTCTCTCATTAGTCTTTGTTTTCCAAAATGTATAACTTATACATAATTCAGTACAAATCTTGTGGGGCAATTCAGGGTACATGCATAACACAGGACAAGTTGACATAAAATGTATGGTTAAATACTAATAAAACATAGGTAGTTAAAAAATGGGCTATAATTCAAATTACTAATCAACATATGCAGGTGGCATGGTGGTAAGTAGTTAGCAATACTGCCTCACAGATTCAGCGTAATTCCACATGTGTTTGTTGTCTTTGTGGAGTCTGCATGTTCTACATGTGCTTGTGTGGATTTTTCTCTTCATTCTCTTGAATTCCCCCCACAACATCAAATGTGTATTTTAGAGCCTCTCTTGTAGTAAACTCGTCAACAGTGGGTGTGTGCATGGCTGGACCCTGAAATTGACTGGTGTATCATGCAGGACAACGCTGAAATTTGAGAAATGGGACAATATCTGTTTCATAGGCAAGTCCATTTAATGACAATACTTTCTGATTAATTATAAACATATTAGCCGTGCTACCCATCTAAGACAGGTTGATCTAAGTCATCAATGTAGACCTCAGCATTAAAGTTTACAGTGCATTTGACATTCCAATGGATGGCACATACAAACATTTATAACAAGAACAACAATAACAACATGTTATAAAATATATATCGACAATTGTTTATGATATGCCATCTGCTGGAATGAAAAATGCAATGCATATGTCTGTTATATGACAATAGATATGGAATTCATAAAAGCAATGTTAATGTTTGGGATGTGCCATCCGTTGGAATGACAAAAGCAAAGCATTTTATTACTACAAATGTTTGTGATGAGCCATCTGTTGGAATGAGAGACATAGCAATCAGGTGGACACATAGATACACAGACACTTATCTTTTTTTTAAGGTGGATAAGTACAGATTTTATGAAACAAGCAAACAATAAAGTATTTTGAAGCTTAAGTAGCAAACAAGAATTTCATACTGCCTTAAACTTGAAGTAACACATAATTTCTGAATACTATTTTGTCAAAATACTGCATAATCTGGCTGTGCCAGATATTTGGTTTAAAGATAACACACCATTTTCTAAAATAATTGCTAAAAATCTCTCCCTTTTATTGTACATCATGTCCCATATGTTTTTGAGATGGTTTTGAATAGAATCATAATGCTAGTCAAATTAGAAGAAAAAAAGAAGATATTGTACTCTGATACACATATATGTGGTGGAACATCCAGGGGGAACTTAAAATTCTTAATTTAAAACTAAGAGAGTAATGCCTATTAAACTCTGAATTTTTCTTTCATTACAAATGCAGCATATTAATTCCCTGAACGTAAAGAAAACCACTACTTTCATAAAGGGAGACCACTCTTTAAACTTCCTTAATCTTGTATGTGTGGATCTTGCACTGAGGTTGTGAATATGCAGTACAAAGCAGAGGCAGTCAGGGACAGGCCACCAGGCAGTGCCAAGTACAGGCGACAACAACCAGTTGAGCAATGAAACCGCCTGACCACAAAGGCATTCTTTAATGTTGTCATCTGAACTCTCTTTTGTTTTTAACCTAGTGCTGAAATTAAAAAGGCCTACTTGTAGGATGCTTTGTGATCTTATTAATCATTCCATTAATTTTGTTTAATAATTATATAAATACTGTATATATATATATATATATATAAATCATTAACTTCTATTTTCAAACTATTATACAATTAAAATTCTCAAGTAAGAATTATTAGATTGTACAGTTAAAGTTTTCCCCACTATGCTTAAAGATAGCTACTTTTTCCTCTGCAAAAAACTGCGTATTTAGTTTTGTCTGCAAACCACAACCAGCATGGTCACTCTGATGCAGTTCCATTACAACTTCTAAATTATATTATGGGATATACTGTAAATATAAAGATGTGTTTCATCATAATAAAGGATAATCAACTATTGAGTGTCCAGTTACAAAGTACTGAAGCACTGTAAACAGTACGCAAATAACTGTGAAAACTGAAAGCTAACGCACACTTATTGAAATTTCAGCTTTTACTGAGGTTGATGTTAAAATAAATCAAGTCATGCCTCCTTTTATCAATAATATTTGCATGAAAAAGAAATCTACCAATTTTAGGAGAAGTAATTATGAATGTAAAACTTTTTAACTCGTTTGTATTACTGTGTGCTCCATTTACATTGGGAGTTGATTTAATTTGTTCAAAAAGTGCCATTGACTATAATTTCCTCAGTGTATTTCTTTGCTGTGAGTATTTTTATGGTAGTTGTCATCTCTACAGGCAACATGGTGATTCAAATGTTCATTTGCATGACTGAATTCCAACTGCAACAGCCCCGGCTTGTTTCCTGGTTTACTGATTGCCTGTGTAGAGTTTACAATTTTAACTGTGGTCTTCTATTAGCTGACCAATTGTAAATAGTTTTCTCATCATTAGTTTGTTGGGGAAAGGCAGCAACTGTTGCCACCACATTTCCAAAAATATGAATCATTTAGAAGTAAGTGAAACTTTAACTTGTGACATATCACACTACATGCAGCCAATTGTTCAATTTAGTATCTACAATTTAACATGGATGCCACTAAACTAAAAAAAAAAAAAAAAAAAAGAACAACACAATAGACATCTGCAAGTCTTACCTTCAGTGATTCCACTTTGAGGATGTAGTTTTCTGCTACACTCCCAATACATAACTTGCTTCTCTCATCCCTTCTCCACACTCTCCTCCTTCTAAATAGCAATCATGCTCCTGATATACATCTCTGCTTTTCTCTTACCATTTCAAATTCAGTATGCTCTGGCAGGGGATGCTACTTACAACCAACTACTGTATGAAGTGACTTCCAGAGTTTTGTCTTACCACAAAATGCCATGATATCCTTACCAGTGCTGTTCAAGGTGGCAGAAAAGCTAGAATTCCCATATTCTTTATTTAAATATTATTCCCATATTCTTTATTTAAATTTTATATAGCTCATCATTTCTGCTTAATCAGCAAGCTTCCCATTTTCCTAATGACACCACCCTTGCATTCTCCTAAAGGAAACAGCAGTACAGGTTGTGTGACCTGCAAAAGGACCAAGATCTTCTCAATAGCAGCACACATCTGTCAATGTTTCCTGGTATCTGTTGTAAAATCATGTCAGTCTTCTGTGGCCCTTATAAACACTATCATTACTTTCTCTACACTTTTAATTAAATGTCTTGCTCTGAATGTCTGCAGGGCCCTTTACTCAATGAGATTTTGAAACAAATACCATTCAGGCTAGAAAATGAGGAACACACTTGCTTGCCTGAAAAGAAAATAAGCTGGACTCCAGGCTCAATTTCTCAGTCCAGTTACTCCTAGCTTTTTTAAGATTTGAAAACCTGCATCTGGTGTCACGCCAAAATCATGGGCAGGTTACCCCATATCATGTAGAGTACGTACGTTTTATATATCACAGTTTACAATACATCATTTAAAAGAGGTACTTAGTGGACAGAACAATATATCCATATGTTTGTCATTTTCTGTGTTATTTTGCATTTTTTCATATTAAAAATGCAAATATGAAACTAAGCATATTAAGTATTTGCTATTACAAACAAAGAAAAAACAACTACAGACTACACAGTCCCATTCAAACTTGACCCACAGCCATATTCTTTGAGAAAATTATGAATAAATCATTATCATTACTGTAAAAACCCCAAGATTACATAAAGCTCAGTGTTTCTGGGTGCATGTAGCTGTGACCAGCATGAGCTAAAAGCCCATCTAGACTTGGTTCACACCTTTCTCTCACTCTTTTAATCCAACTGGTATAGGCTTAGGGTTAGAAAATGGATGTAAAGATCGACATTAATTAAGTTATTAATTAATTAATTCATGAATAGTTATTGAAACATATATTTGCAAAGAAGGTACTTCAGTGCATAACAATTTTGCTTTCTCTTTAATTTTATAATTGAGGTCACAGTTGAGGTTGCACTTTTACTGGTAGAACTAACTACCAAACACTAACAAGATGCACAACTGAAAATTCTAGAATGATGCTAAAACTAATAACATTAATGGCTGAGTTTTCTTTTCAGACGGCATTTTCAAGAATTTTGAATTAAGTCAACTATTTTCTTAGAAACAAGATACATCATTGGGTGTCATTGAAATAAACTTAAAAATTAAGCATTTAAAAAAAGAAAAGGTAGGTGCAACAACACATAACACATTGCATGGTGATTTAGTAAAGATGTGGTTCAGAAAGTAAACTTCATGGTGTCACTTGGTGTCACTAATTTGATGAGCAGCAGCTAATACTTTTCTTAAAAGGCATCTTACTAGATCCATATTTACAACTGTTTACATACATTGTTTTAACAGTTAGGGTTCAACCAGTTAAAGTGATTTGACTCAGAGTTAAAGAGTCAGTCAAAGAAAGGAAGTGAACCAGTAGCCTTGAAGTTTAACTTTCACCACTATACCATACTACCCGCCTATGATGAGATGCCTTTATTCTCCCATGCAGTCTTCAGTTCTCACTCTTGAACCTCGGCACTAAAGCAATTCTGCAGGTTAACATTATAAATTGCACCACCCTCTAAGATACAAGCCAAATGCAAGTGCTATTACAAGAACTTATTTTTTAGGTTAGCTGATTAGTGAGTGAATATGAGGACCAGAGTCTGAGCACAGGTGAGGAAGAGTTGCAGTCTATACTGAAAGAAACTCCAATGTGAGTATTCTGCTTCTATTAATTGGTCGTTTGCAGGTTGCAGGGCAGGAATAAAATAGGGAAGTCCAATCAATGGCTTTTTTTCATCTACACATTTCACCTACAGGCTGGAGTGCTCTCTCTTTTTTGTCTTGTCTGCATGTGTGTGTGAAGTTAGGATAGGTCCTCAATGGTGCAGTTGGTTTGCCACAACCATGTTTCAGATGGGACTAAGAAACCAGAACTTGCCGAGTATCTACAACCTAATTCCTCCACACAGATCAATCAAACATAATTTGTCACTGCTACCTGTTTTTGATTAGTTGACCTACTTAAAAAGTAGCAGTTTGCCTGTGTAACCTTTATAACTGTGTTAAACTGGTTGTTTGCTGGTCTTTTGAGAATGACAGTTACTGTCACCCTAATGTTGTACATTTGTACTGATGTTTAATTTGTAAGAGAATTACCAAATTATATTCCATGAAATAGAACTGTGGCAATGCAGTAATGAAGTAAAGTAAAGTAACCTCCTTGTCTGCTAGACAGACACTATTTCAAAGTAATTTGACAGTAAAAGGAGCACTATCAAAAGTAAGCTAACACTTGCAAAACTACCTTAGCAGTCCTAAAACAGAGACACAAAAAAGATCTGGCAATTCCATTTACAGGTTATGTGAGGAAATCCACTCTAAGAATCAACTGTTCCTTAATATGTGCCAGACACTGACTAATCAAATTAAAAAGGCTGAATTCACTTTTCCAAGTTCAGACATTGTAAAAGGTACCTAACAGTACACTTAAAAAACAAGTTTAGTGTTTGTCAAGTCAAAGTTATTTGTTCACAAACATAGTATATATGCATTTGCCATGCTTTACATTGTAGGCTATGGAGCACTGAGAAAAAGCTTAAAAGCTTACCAAATGTCACTGTTGAACAAAAAACACCATTATTATGAGATTCTACCATTTTAATAGAAGACCAGCTATGTGTGATAGCTTAGCACTTAGTCTTTCTATGTAACAACCTTTGATGGTTTCCTCTCAAAAGACCAAATCACAGTAAACTTTTCATGCCATTTGATTGGTTTTGATTTACTTCTGTATTTATGTGAGAGCTATCACAAGCAAATCTAAAACGTATCCTTACCAGGAGAAAAACAGTACCAGGAATAAGTGATAAAATGATTATTTCCAGATCCCTTTTGTTGTCACAAACATGTTTCGAAAACACAGAAGGCTCTTGATCAAAACTCAACAACTATCTTCGCCTGAAAAATTTACATATTTGGTAAGTTTTTAAACTTTTCCTCTGTCCTAATATCTTCTAATGTAATGCTCCGATATGGACAAGATTTTTTTTTTTAATTTAGAGAGAGAGATCTTAACATTTGAACACAGTTTTGTACGTCAAATGCATATATACCATGATTGTGAAAACATGAAAAATACCAGACTTATTTTTTAACCTTTGATAGATGCCAACAGGCTCCTATCTATCCAGAGTCATACACTTATAATTCTTTTCACATTTATGCCAGATGAAACCCATTTGCTCAGGCCTCAATCAAATATGGTACGTTTTGACCAATTAACAGAATGTAGTATAGTAGGATGAATCCTACATTACCTTTTACTTTGCACTGGCACAGAGACATGCTGTATTATCCCAAAACCAGTAACAGCGAACTGCACAATAATGTGCAGTGAATACACTTGACTGAAGGTGTTCTAACTATTCTCACATGATTAGCGTCTCTTTGTCATTGCTGGATGGCATTTTATTCCGTCTCATTTGCCTTTACAATTCTGGCATGTTTGACCACTGATTGCCTACATTGATTAGCCTCTTCCTCAGTCTCATTTGTTCTTGCGATTCTCTTTCGCTCACTGTCAGCCTGTCTTCATTGTATGGTCTTGGTCTCAGTTGCTTGAGCAATTCTCTTTCGATGTGCGTCAGCCTGTTGTAAATGCTGAGCGCACTCTTCATACTCTTTCTCTGTACATTTAGCATTCGTTTGCTCAGAGGTTGATGCACTTGCTGCGTCCTGAGCAACTCTTCCTTTCTCCACCCTACCGGCCTGCTTCTTCTCTTCTTTCGTTGGCATCTTTTCGCATTAAAACTGATTGTCAGTTTTTGTGTTGCAATTACTTAGTATGTTTTCCTTAATTTTTAACTTAAGCTGGAACTTAAGTCTTCAATCTGCCTCAAGAATGATTTAAGATATGAAGAGGTAGAGGAAGTGGTGGTGAAGGTGGTAGAAATGAGAACGGTGCCCGTACGCATGTACTGCATGGCTGCCCTACTGACCGCTGCCAAGAGTTGATTCTAAAATAAAATAAAAATAAAAACAGTAATAATTCCCACCCTAAAAGCGGATAGTAGACGTCATGTAGTATATGTGTACCAAATTTCAGGTCAATAGGTCAAATGGTTTGCAAGCTACAGGTGATTTAAAATCCTGGACAGACAAATGGACAGCCACGGTAGCGTATTATATAAGAAGATGGAAAAGATACAATATACACAACAGGGATCAAATGAGCTATTTTACAAATCATGCCAGTATTCTGCGGATAATAATCTCTACTATCTACTTCAGGAACAAAACTAATTCATTCTCTTTACTGTTATTGTTTGATTTTGTTATTTTGACCCCCCCCATTCTTTGGACTGGAGAGTATACATGATTTAATGAAGAGAAAAAATAATATATTTAAAAGTCTAAATTACACTGTAATCTACTATAACCTTCTTTACACATTAGAAAAATGAATCCAATGCAGAACTTTTTTCTTACTAACCAATAGTAAAATGCCCTTTTTATTTAAGTTGTTTTTTTTAGTATGTCTTCCTTAATTCCAACTAGGGCTGCAACTAATTATTATTTTGGTAGTCGACTAATCGGAAAAAAAACAACTGAAATTAGTCACGATTATTTCATGCCTGATTATTTTGATGTCTGTGACCTGTGGTTGCACATCCTGTTCTGGGCTCCAGTGCATGTCTTACCTCATCTGCTCACGTATGTCTACCTGTGAATATCACTCTGATGTCTCTGCAATAACACGATTAAAGATAAAAAGTAACCAAATGAAAATAACAACCAGTGAAACATGAATTTGAAAATAATCAATGTTTTATATTAGTGTGACCATCACAATAAAAAAGAAATACATTAAACAATACAAACTAAAGTGCGCATAGTCTTTAAACAAAAAAAGTGCATTTAACTTAAACAAAAATGGCCACTGGTGTATCTTCAAGTTCAAAAGTTTAAGTAAAGCTTCAATTCAAATAAAATAAAACAATAATGCACAGTTTATAAAAGATTCAGTTCATATATTCCTGATTGCAGTGCAGGAATGTGAGCATTTCGACGTGCTCTGGTGTGAGGCTGGCTCTCTTCTTTGAAACAATGTTCCCAACTGCTGAGAAGACACACTCAGAGGGAGTAGAGGTAGCAGGAATACACAAGAATGATTTTGCAGATAGAGAAAGATGTTTTAATCATCACACTCTGAAGGAAAAGTGTTGCAGTTTATCACATCATGTACTATATTATGCCAAAATAAAAAATAACGGACTAAAATATATAACAAGCTAATTACTGATATACTCCAAAACACAAGTTACCTAACGTTAGTTAGAGATGGTTTACTATTCATATGAACTCAAATATTATACGAAAAAAGAAGAAAAAAAATAGGATGGCTCAGCTACTCCTATTCACTCTTTTACTATAGCTTCAAACACATTAGCAAACATAACTGAAGTTATATACACTTAACCCTTAAACCGCCGCAATCGGCTAGAGTTGGTTTCCAGTGCAATTTGGAAGCACGCTGAAGCCGAGTATATGCGGCGACGTACATTCATTGAACTCCGCAATTGGCTAAAGTTGTTTCTCAGTGCAATTTGACAGCACGCCAGAGTTGACCAGTCACTGTGTACATTCGTTGAGCAGCCAGCTCATGACTACTGCCGGCCACTGCAGCACTGCAGCCTCACTGTCTCACTAGATGAGCCTGCAGTCATCAGCGTTTACCCCTGTGTGTTTGCATGAAACCAGTTCAAACGCAGTTGGTTCGGTGATTTACTTAATTTCATCAATGGCTTTCAGTTTTTTTCCATCTTCTACCCCCTCCTCTATCCAACTCGCCACTGCAACCACCTTTATTTCACTCTACATTCTTCTTCTCCTCAGACGTTCTTCTTCATTGGTAGGACTATGTGCAGTCTTGACAAACAATAACAAACGATACTGTCCCCAGACGTTCATGTGGTGCTTTGCAGTTACAAAAACCAATGTGGTTCTTTGTGACTGGAGCCTCTATTGAAGGTTCTGTTTATGACACGTCGACAATAAAAAATCCGCTTTGACGATTTTTTGTAGTTGACGTCGTTGATTATATCGACTAATCGTTGCAGCCCTAATTCCAATTGTTCTTTTTTATCAAGTGCTCAAAAATAACAAAGAGCAGAAAGATGTAATAACATACTTACATATTGTAATGTATCTGGATAATCTTTTAGCCGCCCTTCTTAAGGAACCACAGAAACACATTTGCTTTTCAGTAACTATATGCATTGGTGTCTTTAATCCCCCCCCCCCCCCAACCTCATCATGCAGGCAGTAACCATTGTGTCAGAATGGTTTATTGTCTATCCTGGCTTCATTGGCTTGATTACTTGGCCTACTAATCTGCACCTATGCCCTAGAGGCACAGAATGAAAGGCTGTGGGGTTGCTGCAAGACGCTTCCTGAAATCTGATGAAATGTGCCAAGAAAAGCTTGCATTGTAAAGCCATGTCCTACAATCCCTAAATCAATTAAACAGGCTGAAACATGCTATGCCTTTTAATTCACTTTAACATTGTATTCTTGCTAAAACAGTTTTAAAATGTATTAACGCTTGATTAAGTAATGTGGTGATCTAGGAAAAGTAATTATTTCTTGGTAAGTAAATGACCTTTTTAAACCTTTTGAAAAATTGTAAACATTCTCTGTAAGGAGCTTCTGTTAAAAAAAAAAAAAATCCCCCTGGGGACAAATAAAGTTCTATCTGGGAACAAATAAAGTTCTATCTATCTATCTATCTATCTATCTATCTATCTATCTATCTATCTATCTATCTATCTATCTATCTATCTATCTATCTAAATCGGCAAAACTGAAAAACAGAAAATGAATAAGTGGCTTGAAAGAACAACCCTATGGGCAATGTACAAAATTCATTGTGATATGTACAATTTTTGGATTTTTCCCATATGATTGAGTTACGTTTGATGAAAAACAAATAGCTCTGTGTACACATCCTGACTGCCTTGTTGGCACTTCACTGCTGGTGGAATGTATAGCTGGCTGATAAGATGATTCTGATGATTACCATGGCAACCATGTACCACTGACTGTAAGTTGGGGGAGGGGCAGAGGTTCAATACATCATTTGGTCAATGCAGAAAGTGAAGTTTGCATCAACATGAAAGCATATGAAATCTGCTGCTCACCTGCATGAAGACATACTAAGGGTTGCATGCCACTGAAAACCAAAATGCTTCTCAAGCAAAAAAGTTGTTTTCTCAAACTGCAGATCCATACGTGCATTTTAGAGTTCTCTGTACAATTAATTATTAATTTCCTCCTGAGTTGATCATAAGCACAAGCATCTTGACACATTCAAATTTCAACTCACATGCATTTGATTGAAAGGGGGAATCTTCCCTTTCTAGGGTTAGTATAGGTATTAATCTTGCCACGTGCATGCCTAATGGGACAGCTGAAGGGTTAAAGTAATGGTAGTAACCCACCCATCCATGGGATAGCACTGTATACTAATGTCTCTTCTCTTCCTTCCTCTGCAGACTGGAAGACTGATGGCTTTACCTCCACTAACATCACTTCTGGTATCCTTGTGTCTGAACCCGCCTCGTCCTGATGGAAGTTCTCAAAGCCGGAAGATCTACCATTTTAGGACAGTCAAGATTTTGACTTACGTCTAAAAAGATGTTTTTTTATTTCTCCATGATTGTTTAATGCGTTTATTTTCATTTCAGTTATATGATGTTTGCCTTCAGGTTCCCCAAATCTTTATACTAACTTGTCTAATCTCTTTCAGTGGCGTAGTTGTAGGATTTGTTGTGAAGATGATAGAGCAGCAGAACGTGGAGTCCTTCATTCAGGCCATGGCAGGAGATCTCCAGGCAATCAAGGTCCGGGTTGTTGCACAATGGAGTCAGCATGCTGGGGCAGATGTACGTAACCAAGCACATCTTCAACTGGAGCAAATGCTGGGACCAGATATTGTTACCATTAGTAGAGTCCTTCAGTTGGCCTCTATGTGCACGTGACAACTTTTATGATAAAATACAGCTCTCTTTCAGTTTCTTTGCTCTCATTTTAACACAACAATAATAACCTACTGTATTCTCAAATGGACAAAAACAATGAAATGAACAATAATGTAGATAACACTGATGTCCTTGTGAGATACATTACATCTAAGGAGGTGATTTGAAGTTTCAGAATACAAAGTACAAACAGAAGCAAATAAGTCGTTCTGGCTGCTGTCCCGGTATACTCAAGCCTCCCACACTTTTAGTATCAGAGCCTCATACCAGAAATGCGCAAGATGCAAAATCAGACACTTCACTATAAACACGCAATATACTGTATTTTGCTCTGATTTAACACTAACCCAGAACTAATTTAGAACTAACTTGTGAATTTATTCAATCAGCGTCCTTAAATTAAATTTAAACAGCTCCATCTTTCCTTTAGCAGAGAAGGAGCTGTTTCCTTATGAAGCAATAAGGCAATGATTAGGCTTTGAACAACTTCAGTTAAGTTAATGACTTCACAGGCTATCCTTCAGTTTTGAATATTCTCACATCTATACTAATAAAAGGCAAAGCCCTCACTGACTGACTGACTGACTGACTGACTGACTGACTCATCACTAATTCTCCAACTTCCCGTATTGGTAGAAGGCTGAAATTTGGTAGGCTCATTCCTTACAGCTTCCTTACAAAAGTTGGGCAGGTTTCATTTCGAAATTCTACACGTAATGGTCATAACTGGAAGCTGTTTTTCTCCATTTACTGTAATGGAGCTGAACTCGAAAGCCGTGGGGGCGGATTTTCATGTGACATCATCACGCCTCCCACGTAATCACGCAGTACGTAGAAAACCAGGAAGAGCTCCAAAAAGCGCTGAAGAAAACATGCATTATATAATTGAGAAGGCAGCGAAACAATAAGAAGCGAGCGAGTGACATATACAACCACATTCATGAGTGCTGCTACTACGGAAACAAAGCACCGTGTAAACCTAAACTTTAAATTAAGTTCATACACAGGCTGCCGCTGGCGTTTGTAATTTAGTGCCTGCCCATATAAGGCAGTCCGTCAGCGGCAATCCAATAGAAACACTGCCACTAAATATTCACGGGTGAAGGACTGTGCTTATGCAGAGGAAGATGAGATGGTTAGGGTGGTGTTTGGCACAAACTCAGCGAAACTGCGAGAGAAACTTTTAAGTGCCGGGTCTTAGCTGAAATTACATACAGCCGTGGACATAACACGAGATGGCACCAGCACAGCTGGGAACCTTCGATGCAAGAACACCAAGCGGCTCACGTGAACTGACGCAGTGCACAGACAAAAAGCAACAGTTCCAAAGAGCGCTGAACAAAAACCGAATTGCACAATTGAGAAGGCAGCAAAAAAATATGAAGCGTCTGATACATACAAGCATATTCATAAGTGCAGCTACTGCAGAAACAAAGCACACGGTGCAAAAAGTGAATGTCCCGCTAAAGGAAGACAGTGTAAAAAAAAACCTGTGCATGCAGTGTGTCACATCTCAGATAAAGAGGAAGACGAGCTGTTTATTGATGCAGTAAGAAACGAATCGATAAATGAAACCTCTTATCTTTACAACGATTGACAAACACGGAATGTAACTTGAACACAACACATCGTACAAATACGACCCTGATTGAAACAAATAATGATAATCGAATCCTTGATGACAGCAACACTCAATAACACTCACAAAACAATTACTGTATATTGACAATCATGTTACGTTATTTTTAAAATGTTCCCTTTTCTTTTTCATAGCTTCTTTAACACACTACGTCTCTGCTGCGAATATACAGTATATATATACCCCGATCTACATAATCTCAAATAGATAAGCCACACACCGTGGCGCAATTGTAGAGGCTTCGCCTCTATCGCCTACATCTGAGGTTCGATTCCTGAGAGGGGATGTACTGAGTATGTATGTGTGCTTCTTGGTTCATTTTAACCTCGCATCTCCTTGGTTTGAGACGTATGAAAAAATATGCGTTTAACGCAGAATCATGTTACGTTATTTTTAAAATCTTTCCTTTTCTTAGCACAAGCACAGCTGAGAAGCTTCGATGCATGTACTCCATAACAAAAAATAACGCATTTAATCACACTTTCAATTCCAAGCAAAGGGGAACTTTTGTCAATGCATGATTTCCTGGTACATCGATTACACTGATGCACACATCACAGCTACAAAAATGTTAGAGTCGGAAAGAAGCGCGTTCCTACGACTGATCGGAGGAAAATTTCATTTCAAAAAACTACCCGAGCAAACCCTTGATAAAAGCATGGTTTTGTGCACACTGAAAAGCAAGCAAAATTAGATGCATTACAGAAAGCGGACTTTGTGGCTCTTACTGGGGATCATTGGATTTCCGTGACCGTTAGTAATTCTAATTACATCTAATTACAAAATGTTCAATGATC
>JANRMT010062820.1:4700591-4739728 GCA_026402145.1 Polypterus bichir lapradei
GATCATTGAACATTTTGTAATTAGATGTAATTAGAATTACTAACGGTTACGGAAGTCCAATGATCCCCAGTAAGAGCCACAAAGTCCGCTTTCTGTAATGCATCTAATTTTGCTTGCTTTTCAGTGTGCACAAAACCATGCTTTTATCAAGGCTTTGCTCGGGTAGTTTTTTGAAATTAAATTTTCCTCCGATCAGTCGTAGGAACGCGCTTCATTCCGAGTGTAACATTTTTGTAGCTGTGATGTGTGCATCAGTGTAATCGATGTACCAGGAAATCATGCATTGACAAAAGTTCCCCTTTGCTTGGAATTGAAAGTGTGATTAAATGCGTTATTTTTTGTTATGGAGTACATGCATCGAAGCTTCTCAGCTGTGCTTGTGCTAAGAATAGGAAAGATTTTAAAAATAACGTAACATGATTCTGCGTTAACCGCATATTTTTTCATACGTCTCAAACCAAGGAGATGCGAGGTTAAAATGAACCGAGAAGCACGCGTACATACTCAGTACATCCCCTCTCGGGAATCGAACCTCGGATGTAGGCGATACCTCTACAATTGCGCCACGGTGTGTGGCTTATTTATTTGAGAGTATGTAGATCGGGGTATATATATATATATATATATATATTCGCAGCGGCGACGTAGTGTGTTAAAGAAGCTATGAAAAAGAAAAGGGAACATTTTAAAAATAATGTAACATGATTGTCAATATACAGTAATTGTTTTGTGAGTGTTGTTGTGATCAAGGATTCGATTATCATTATTTGTTTCAATCAGGGTCGTATTTGTACGATGTGTTGTGTTCAAGTTACATTCTGTGTTTGTCAGTCGTTGTAAAGATTAAATTCTGTAATTACAGCCACATTAGCTCCACAAATGAGACACACAGGTTTACCGGCAATGACAGTAAACATATACTCAGCCTCCCATCGGTTTTTAAAGGCTCTATTTTCAGAATCAACTTTTCTCTTCGGCATCGTGTGGGCTAGCTTCGCAATAACTTGCAGCATCATAAGCTAGACTTGATTAATGCGGTAAGTGTTTGGCAAGGCAGCTGAAGCGCTGCAGTATGGGATCTGTAGTTTATTGTGTTACCAGCGCTTCATATACCCGGGCCATTAATAACAATAATACAGTATATAAAATGATCTCGCGGGCCGGATATAATTACACGCCGGGCCGGATGTGGCCCTTGAGTTTGACTCATATGGACTAAATAGAACTTGAAAAGAAATATTTTTTGGAATGTGATCGCGCAAGTCAGTACATCGAGCCCGCGTGCTATTGTGGTTTTGCTTGTGTGCTTCAGTAAGTTACCGTCCCCTCGCTCTTAGTTTTTTACCGTTCATCTAATGAATACACTGAGTATGGCTTTACAAAAACAATCATTGATCGCGAATAAAGTATCCATTATTCATGAAGCTTCAATAGGTGAATAGGTGATCTGTCTTTCTGCGTTAACCGCATGCGTTTTCATACGTCTCAAACTAAGGGGATGCGAGGTTAAAATAAATCGAGAAGCGCGCGTACATACTTAGTGCATCCCCTCTCGGGAATCGAACCTCGGCGCTACAGGCGAATGCTTTACTATCGCGCCACGGCGTGTGGTTTATCTATTTGAGCGTAGCAGTGTAATTCGGTTTTTGTTCAGCACTCTTTGGAACTGTTACTTTTTGTCTGCGCACTGCGTCAGTTCACGTGAGCCGCTGAATATGGTTTTATATGTCACTCGCTCGCTTCTAATTGTTTCGCTGCCTTCTTAATTATATAATGCATGTTTTCTAAAGCGCGTTTTGTAGCTCTTCCTGGCTTTCTACGTAATGCGTGATTACTTGAGAGGCGTGATGATGTCATACGAAACTCCGCCCCTCCAGCTGAACTCCATTACAGTAAATGGAGAAAAATAGCTTCTAGTTATGACCATTATGATAGATATAGATATATATATATATATAGAGAGAGAGAGAGATAGATATGACAACAACACTCATATCAATGACAAAACAATTACAATAACAATCATGTTACGTTATTTTTAAAATATTTCCTTTTCTTTTTCATAACTTCTTTAACACACTACTTCTCCGCTGCGAAGCGCGGGTATTCTGCTAGTTTCTAATAAAACTAAAACAAAAGTTTGTCCAAAAAAATATAGAGCTTCTGACAGTGGTTAGTGACCTTTCATTTTCATTCAGTTTATGGCTGTATCTGTACCTGGAAATAACAATACAAAACTATCAGTACATTGACCATTGACGGCCACATTAAATTCTAAATAGTAAAGTGAAAAACTGACAGCATCTAGTACTTTTTAGAAAATGTTACAGTAGTAAAGATCAACACCTCACCCCAGCTAGTAATATAACATTTCAGAAGGAATAATTGGCCTTCATTTCTCTGTTTACTGACTGTTAATACCATTTTACCTCTGTGTATGAAGCTACTGTAAACAAGCACACAAGATAATGAATCTGCATGAGTACCTTTTAATAAATGTGTGTAGGTTGACCAAATAGTTAATCACGGGAGTTTTCATTGATATTGGAATCCAGTAATACAAGTACAGGTAGTCCCCAGGTTACGGACACCCGACCTACAACATACGAACGGGGCACCAACTGCGACGCATGCGCCTCAGTAACTGCCGCTCCGTCATCTTCAGCCCAGGGACGCTGCAAGCGGTGGCTGGACGGAGTCGATTTTGCTGCTTGCGCAGTGTAATGTCCGTCGGGCGGCTCCCAGCGGCAAGCGGTTTCACTGCTCGCCCCCCGCTGCAAGTGGTGACCCTGTTGTGGCTGAATGGAGGCCATTGAGGGTGAACGGGGAGGCAGGGGGTAGCATTGTAGTTTGCCTCGGATGGCTGCATGTTGAATGGGGGCGGTGGTGCAACGGGACACTGCAGGCAGCATACTGTAGTGGAGGTGACTGTGATATGGACTGGTGATGAACCGCCCCTCGCTGCCCCCATTCATTCTCAATAGCAAGCCTGCTTGTACTGTTACGCACATAGCAGGAAGTTGTCTCTTTTCAGTACAGGGTGGTCCAGATCTAATTCTGCAGATCCAGATCGTCTGGATGACTTTGATTTATGTGCGGACGATTCCAGTTCGGCGTGAATATGATTCTTCGTGTTGTCAGTTTGCACACTTCTCGATGGTCCAGGATTTTTCAGGTCATTTTCTATGTAATAAACTGAATAAGTTATAGCGTAATGAAAATTGCATAATTAGATTTGGACCACCCTATACATCAGACGTGTTGACGACTGGTGCCTAATCTGCTGTGATAGCATGTACAGTGCTGTACAGAAGAGCTCATCTTAACTTTTTGTCTTCACCCTTCAAGAATGTCTCTGAAACACAAATCTGATGCAAGTGCTGGTGCTACAGTAAAGAAGAGAAAAACCATCACCATTGAAAATAAAGTAGAAATAATAAAAAGGTCAGAAAGAGGTGAAACTCCATCATTCATTGGCAGAGCACTTGGTTACAGTCGGTCAACAATAACATTTATTATAGTAATGTACCTCTTCCGACTTACATACAAATTCAACTTAAGTACAAACCTACAGTCCCTATCTCGTACGCAACCTGGGGACTGCCTGTAATGTTCTTTTGTGTTAAACATAAGTGAAATGTTGGGAGCGAGAACATACAAATTTATTATTACAAGAAGTTCCTCACACTGTTCAGTGTGGTGCTGAGGTGTCACCCATTGCACGGCTGCACTCAGATATCCTTCTGGGAGGTTTGCCATGTGGTGGGTGCAGCAACGCCCTGTAATCAGCTCTTGCTCCCAACCTCCTCTTCCTCCTCCTCTGTAGAAGGCAATTTTGTTAGAAATCTTTTCTTTACTCTTCATTTTCAAATTCTTAAATACCATCAGGTCAAAACACATAAGCCTCCAGCAAGTTCAAGTTTACTGTAACTAAGTTCCTCTTTGACAACAGGAACAGCAAGGATGGGAGATTTAGTAGTGTTTAATGTGGTCAATTTCCCACATGGAAAATTATAAAGTTGCATTTCAAAGCACAGTCCTAGCAGTTGCTTGATTAAAAAACAACTGCTTTTCTGTTTATGATATCTCTTTTGATTGTTATGCAAACACATAATGATGACTGTACTGCACAAATAAACAATATCATCAAATTGTAAATAATATAATGCAAACTGTAAACAAACATGAAAGATAAAATTAATAACTACAGTGAATTACCTTTAAAAGACCAGGGTGCTCAATACAGAAAAAGAATTAGGTGGGGCGTGAGTTGAAATATGTTAAATAAAAAAGCAGACAAAATCAAAGTCAAGGCCAAAAATCAGAAGCCCATCTCTCTATTATAATAGAAAAATCCTGGGACAAGATGAGACTTTTTAGCCTGGGACAAGACGTGACTTTCTCACAGAGACACTTTCATGTCTCACAAGACGAGACTTTGTGTCAAGAGATTTAACCACACCCTGGGTAGAAGACAAAGAGTAGATGAGTAGAACGTTGTAAAGAATTCAAAAACGTTGGAGCGATACACATGCACAGCAGGTTAGAGATAATGAAAGTACTAAAATTTGAAAGTCTCAAAAAAATAAGAGTAAAGATCGCATTAGCGTTAACAAATGGAAATTATTACTCGGTGAAATAACGGAACAGCGAAAAGAGATCAAATATATTGTTCGGATTTAAACTTTAAGTCTGAGACTTGTAGGTCATCTAATTCGTGTTGCCATCAGGGGAAAATAGTGTTTCTTTCCAATGAAGAGGTGCATCTGTGAGAATTAAAAGATTTGTTGTTTGGTGAAAGTGAAATCCACATACACAAGCGGCAGAGATGTGAAGTGGCTGGTGTATAGCGCAGGCTGGGGTGGTTGGCGAGCGAAGCAAGCAGGAGGCAAAACCATCCATCCATCCATTGTCCACCACTTATTCGACAGCCTCGCCTTTTGGTTCAGCTCTCTCTTCACCACGACGGACCGTTGCAGAGCTCACATTACTGCGGATGCTGCAACGATTTGTCTGTCAACCTCCCGCTCCATTCTTCCCTCACTTGTGAACAAGACCCCGAGATACTTAAACTCCTCCACTTAAGGCAGTAATGTGTTCCCAACCCAGAGAGAGCATTCCACCCTTTTTCCGGCAGAGAACCATGGCCTCGGATTTAGAGGTGATGACTCTCATCCCCGCCGCTTCACACTCGGCTGCGAACCGCTCCAGTGAGAGCTGGAGGTCACTGTCCGATGAAGCCAACAGAACCACGTCATCCGCAAATAGCATAGACGAGATTCTGAGGTCACCGAACCAGACCCTCTCCGCTCCTTGGCTGTGCCTAGAGATTCTGTCCATAAAACTTATGAACAGAATCGGTGACAAAGGGCAGCCCTGGCTCCTCCTGTATAGGGACTGAATGGCTCGTAACAATGAGTCTTGTACCCCGTACTCTTGGAGCACACCCCACAGGATGCTTCATGGGACACGATCGAATGCCTTCTCCAAATCCACAAAACACATGTGGACTGGTTGGGCAAACTCCCATGCCCCCTTCAGGATCCTGGCCAGGGTGTAGAGCTGGGCCATTGTTCCATGGCCGGGACAGAATCTGCATTGTTCCTCTTGAATCCAAGATTCGACCATTGACCGAACTCTCTTCTCCAGCACCCCTGAATAGACCTTAGTGGGGAGGCTCAGGAGTGTGATCCCCCTATAGTTGGAGCACATCCTCCGGTCACCCTTCTTAAAAAGGGGGACCACCACCCCAGTTTGCCAGTCCAGAGGCACTGCCCCTGATGCCCATGTGATGTTGTAGAGACATGTCAACCAGGACAGCCCCACAACATCCAGAGCCTTGAGGAACCCAGGGTGAACCTCGTCCACCTCAGGGGCCCCGCCACCTCGGAGCTTTCTAACTAACTTGGTGTTCTTGGCCCCTGTTATGGATGGCCGCCCCCCCCCCCCCCCCCACCCGGAGTTCTCTAGCTCTGCTTCCTCTATGGAAGACATGCTGGTGGGATTGAGAAGATCCTCAAAGTATTCCTTCCTACGGTCAATAACGTCTGCAGTTGAAGTCAGCAGGGCCCCATCACCACTGTACACAGTGTTGGTGGAGCACCGCTTTCCCCTCCTGAGGCACTTGACGGTTTGCCAGAACACTTTTGGTGCCGACCGAAAGTCGTTTTCCATGGCTTCCCCAAACTCCTCCCATGCCCGAGTTTTTGCCTCTGCAACAGCCGATGCCACCACATGCTTGGCCCGCCGGTACCCCTCAGCAGCCTCTGGAGTCCCACTGGTCAACCAGACCCGATAGGACTCTTTCTTCAACTTGATGGCCTCTTGAACCTTAGGTGTCCACCACCGGGTTCATGGATTGCCACTATGAGAGGCACAGACGACCTTGTGGCTCCAGCTCCGTTCTGCTGCTTCGACAATGAAGGCTTGGAACATGGCCCATTCAGACTCAAGTCCTTTATCTCCCTCAGAATGAGGTTGAAGT
This sequence comes from Polypterus bichir lapradei, assembly GCA_026402145.1. Classification (NCBI taxonomy): domain Eukaryota; kingdom Metazoa; phylum Chordata; class Cladistia; order Polypteriformes; family Polypteridae; genus Polypterus; species Polypterus bichir. The sequence continues at coordinate 4,707,076 of JANRMT010062820.1, forward strand.
TCTGCTGGAGGTGGCGGTTAAAGATCTTTCTGACCGGTTCCTCTGCCAGACGTTCCCAGCAGACCTTCATTATACATTTAAGTCTGCCTGGTAGGTCTGGCAGCCTCTCCCGCCATCTGATCCAACTTACCACCAGGTGGTGATCAGTTGACAGCTCAGCCCCTCTCTTCACCCTAGTGTCCAATACATAAGGTCGCAGATCCAATGAAACGATTACAAAGTCGATCATTAAGCTGCGACCTCAGGCATCCTGGCGCCAAGTGCACTTTTGGACACCCTTATGCCAGAACATGGTGTTCGTTATGGACAATCCATAGCCAGCACAGAAGTCCAACAACTGAACACCACTCGAGTTTAGATTGGGGAGGCCGGTCCTCCCAATTACACCTCTCCAGGTTTCGCTGTCGTTGCCAATGTGAGTGTTTAAATCTCCCAGCAGGATGAAAGAGTCCCCAGGGGCTGCGCCTTACAGCACTTCCTCCAGGGACTCCAAGAAGGCTGGGTACTCTGAACTGTTATTCGGCACATAAGCGCAAACAATAGTCAGAGTCCTTCCCCCAACTCGAAGGCGCAGGGAAGCAACCCTCTCGTCCAATGGAGAGAACCCCAACGTGCAGGCCTCGAGCCAGAGGGCCATAAGCAAGCCCACCCCTGCCCGACGCCTTTCACCCACAGCAACAAAGTCCATCCTCTCTAAAGAGGAATGTTTCCAGAGCCCAGACCGTGCGTAGAGGTGAGCCCGACTATATCTAGCCGGTACCTCTCAACCTCTTTGACCAGTTCAGGCTCCTTCCCCGCCAGAGAGGTAACTTTCCATATCCCAGGAGTCAATTTCGGCAACCCAAGGTCGGAATGCCAGAGTTCCCGCCTTCGGCCACCACCCATATCACATTGCACCCGACCCCTATGGCCTCTCTTGCAAGTGGTGGGCCCACAAGAGAGCGGAACCACATTGCTCCTTCGGGCTGAGCCCGGCTGGGCCCCGTGGTCAAAGGTTCAGCCACCAGGCGCTCGCCAGCAAGCCCCTCCCCCGGGCCTGGCTCCAGGGTGGGGCCCCAGGTACTCGTTCCCGGGCAAGGGGAAACGCCGATCCTTGATTTAAATCCATGTGGGGTCTCAGGATCGAGTTAGTCTGGATCTTCACCTCAGACCTGTTTGCCTTGGGAAGCCCTACCAGGACAACATAACTCCGAGGATCACTAGACTGCGCAAGCACTTCTGCCACGGAAAGGCCTCGATCCAAGAAGGGTCCCCCTAGTTTATCTAAATCTCGAAAATCTTATATCATGATCGTGGCTGTAATGTCAAGTGTCAAGATGTTGATGTTCAAAGGTCTTGCAACGGTTACCATTGTCACAAACAACAGGGCTATGGCCATGAAAAATGAGTGTGAAATGGCAACACCTGCAAAGTAAATCTAATCTAAAATGATGCTGCCAGGATATCACTTGTTATAATAATAAAAAATAAAAATGATCAATTAAATGCATATAAAAATTGAACAGAATCAATTCCAGAGGGTGATAAACATCATTTGTGACATATAGTAAATCAAATAGATGAGTTGCTTATTGTTTGGCAATGCTATCAACAGTTCACAAAACTTTATTTATTACAGTTATTGAAAGTGGACAGACCTGAAAGTGTAAACAGTTTAGCATGGGAAAGGTGCTATATAAATAAAATGTATTATCATTATTATATTAGCCATTCACAAACTAAATTTAAATGTAAGAATTTGGAGTTGGTGAAATGAAATAATCAGAAGGCAGAAATGCACAAAAACGTGGAAAGTCACAAAACCTCGATGCAGAAAGCCTGACTAAAATAAACTGAGAGTAAAAAAATGAGAAAAAGAAACATAGAAGCAAGATAGCACAGAAATAATTAAATAAATATCCTTGAGATTATATAATGATTCTTTGCCATACCAAACCATAATGCACCCTGTAATTATAATGTCAGTGGTATCCAGGTTTCAGAGGTCTCATTTAAACTTTTTTCAAGTACTGTAGACAATATAGACATTGCTGTTAGTTCTTCTTGATCCAAACAAGTTCAAACTATGAACTATTTAGACTGCTACATCATTGGTGATGATGGGAGAAAATGAATGCTGTATTTTCTGGAGTCAAAATAGTTTTGCTTGTAGTCAGAGCAAGGTTGTTATCTTGACACATACTTATCACGTTTTTGATCTCTGAATACCCAGACTCTTTGTTATTGTTAATCAGATCAACTATGAAGGTGTTATCATGAAATTCAGTGATATAATGGCTGCTGTAGTTTTAAGGTCATGGGTAAAGAAAGAATGGAAAGATGAGCTGATCACAGAGCCTAAGGAACACCAGTATTTAAAAAAAAAAAAAAAAGTGCCTGAGGGTGAGAGCTGACTTAAACTGTTAAACTCACCTTGCAAGCAAGTTAAATTGGAGGTTGCGAGGTTTAAGATAATGTCAGGTATTAACAAATACATTACACATTCAATGAAACATGCAAAAAATTGCTTGAAAATACATTATGACCCAAAATGTGTTTCAAAGACTTACAGACTTAGTCTCAGTCACCCATATGAGTCATGCAAACTGAGCCTGTCCTTAAATCTGGAAACAGCTTTAGTTCAGTCAGTCAGACTGAAATAAATTATCATTTCATTTGTATGAATGATTTAAAGTTTAGGGTATGTGATAGGCAACTCATAAAAAAAACGCACATCACTTCATTCTTCTCCCTTGGATTTGTCTTCTACAACAACAGAAGCCCCTTTAGCAGAGATGTGCCAAAAGATTTGCCTTAAATGCATAGCTGGCTAGTGCAAGTATAACATTTGCTGACAACTGTAAAAGTAGCAATGATCAAGTTACAATATTTAAAATATTTAAAAGTGCTTTAAGATTTGTGAAGATTACAAAGTTTTGTGCGTTATCTGATTCCACTTGAATACCTTTTCCTAAAAGATTTTTGTGGCCTGGGAACAACACTGAAGTTACATTAAGTTTCAACTTCACTAACAAAGTATACCTTAACATAATGCTTTAAGAATGTCTCAAATATGTGTTATGCCATATGAATTCTTATTGAAGTCTTAGAAAATACCCAAATTGTGAAAAAAACAAGGTATATATCAAAATATACATTCCAAAATGCATCTGTTTGAGAAGCTACAGGGGTATTTGCTATGCTAAATGGCATACCTAGCTATTTTCGTTGACTAACGTTTTACTATCAGTTCCCATTGGAACCTATTTGATGTTATAAAATGTTCTGAGATGATGGGAAGTGAAAGTAAGTGTCTTTGTTACTTGCCCTGAAAGTGGAGCAGAAAAGAAAAAAACATGTAATTATACTTAATTTTGATTTTGTTTAGTACTATAAACTCAGTTATAGTCTAGGTGAACAATCTTTTTTGCTTTCACAAGGAAGTAATCGGTTGCACTTGTAGCATTTGTTATTGACAAAGAAAGTCTCTTGGTGGGAGTTACATTTATAAATCAACTTGAAAATTCTTATTCAGAGGCAAATATTCTATTGCTTTACTGTCAGTAAAAACACAAATTGTAATATTATGTTTTCCACATACTAAAGCTGTAGGCACAAGTTACTGATTGTTAGAAAAAGTATCCAGAAGAATATTCTTTTCACCAGAGACTCTAAACTTTGAGTAGTGAGAAAAGCGTTATATAAATGTAAAGAATCAGTTGTTATTATTATTAATTATGAAAAGAAGGCAACTTCTTCTGCTGTTAAGAAACAAGTCTGGTATGTCCAGTCTGATGTATTTCATCTTAATTTTTCATAGATCGGTCTGCATTCAACTCAAAATAAAGAGCAGGCAGCACTAACCCTCTTTTATGTCCAAAGTGGTTTTCTTGTACTGTAATAAATTATAATTTCTATGAAAAATTTTCAATTGTTGCATAATTTGCAACATGCCAAGTGATCTTTCAGCTTCTCTATCAGCCATTTTATGAATATGGGCATTAAAGCATCTTTATGCCACTTCAAGACAGCTCCTAGCATTTTAAGCCATTTTTAAATTTATGTACCCTGCTCTAGAAAGAATGATTTAAAAGATGGATGTGTACTTCTTTTGGATATCGCTACTTACAATTTAACCATTTTCTGCATATACTTGTCTAGGACATTTGTGTATGTATATGATGTAACTTCAGAAACAATCAACTATTTGAGATCAAGTTTGTCACTTTTATTATAATCCTTTTAGGAAATGTTTCAAATATAAGCTGTAGAAAATATGGAAGTGAAATTTCAATCAAATATTTTTACCATCATTTCTGGTTGCTGTCTTTATTAAAAGGAGAATCTTTTTGCCCTCTGTAGTACTGCAATGTCATAATTTGGTAAAATTGTTCAAAGGAAAGTTGCTGGGAATGATCATTTTATAGAAATTCCCAATAGCTTTTAAACAATGGAAGAAACCATCAAGAACATCTGATATATATACTCTGCAAAATCCCCATCTACCTTTAGTCTCTAGCTCATAACAGTAATTTATATATATATTTACTTATTTTAGATGAGCACTGGTGTTATTTGTGTTATTTATAAATTTGGATCATCGGCTTAGATGTGCTGCCAATGAGACTGATCAGGGTATGGAATGAGTTCTCTGACTCCCTGGGACAGATTTTTCCTCTAGCTGAATCCAAGATTGAAACTTCAAAGGTGTTTCAGTTGAGATATAAACAAATGGACAAGAAAAATGAGTTGAATGTACAAGGAGGGCTTGACAGCTACGCACATCGTACACTTGAAAATGTCGGTCATGGAGAGCTGCAGAGGTGCAAGTTTTTGTTCCAACCCAGCTTCTTAATGAGCAGTCAATTATTGCTGATGAAGCACTAATTGCTTAAGTGATAGTTTGATGCTTCATTTTAGTGGTCTCTCTTGTTACATTTCCCCTCCATTAATTGCTTATTTCAATTTTAAACAGCTGCATTCAGTGTGTTAATGGCTCCTTATTAGCAATAAGATGTAAATGACAAAGCGTCCAGCAGTTCTCCATCTAGCTTGTTTCCATGTGTGTTCATCATGCACTTTTTGATTTGATTTAATAAAACACTTAATAGAATGCAAAATGTGACAAACAGAAAATGATCAGTTTTAGACTTCAAATTATTTGGATGATACCCATGGAAAGGGAAAAAACCTACAAAATAAGAACCTAACATTGTAGACTAACAAGCCATAAAATTAAATAAGGTCTGAGATTGGCAATCATTGGTTTTTAATGAAGCAGTTGGGTTGGAATGAAGACCTGCAGCCACTGCGGCTCTCAAGGACCGACTTTGCCTACCTCTGGGCTAGGCAATGAAAGTTGTTGGCAATGACTTATACCTTAACAAACTAACAGCAAATGTTAAAAAGTGGTCAACAAAAATAAATTAAGAAAATGCCATTTCAGGCATCATAGACTTCCTAATTTATCTTATGTGGATAAGCCAAATCACTGACATTTTTGTTCAATAACTCAAAGAAATTGGTTAAAATTATACTACAAATGTGGGACAAAAATGGGAGAATCCCACAAAAAAACTCTACACAGATATGCAAAGAACGTGGGACTCTAACCAAGCATTCTAGATCACTGAGACAGCAGTGCTACCCACTGAGCCACCCCTGCTATCAAAATCAAAATTTAAATATTGTTATATTAGTGCCAGTTAAATTAATAAATAGTAATCATATTCAGGATACTTTTATTTCCAAGATCTCATTCATAAAACAATTTCAAACTGCTTTATTAATGTACTTTTCAAATCAGCATTGTCAGCAAGTCACATTATTAGGTTTGTGACATTTGATGTTGTGAGGTTAATGGTTTATAGACATGTGCTGAAAGCATTACCTGGTTAATAATACTTAATGAAAGTGGGAATTTTTCAAATTGCTCTTTTGCTACTTTTGTTGCCACCTGAAAAGCTGTGTTTATAAAATCAAACTTTCCAAGGATGAAGATCAATCAATTATTTCAGAATTCATGTAAAACTTGTCTTTGTTGTATTTTCAAGTTATCTCAGGTAAGTGGTATTGCTTCTGCTTGTGGACCCATCCAAAATTAACTAGAACTGGTCTTAGCTGAAGTAATGTATTCATTATTGAAAGATGCTTTGCAGTTGTTCTGCTACTATCCAAATAAGAATGCCTTTATTGCATTCATTACATTTTAGCTGATATGGACTATGCTTTAACTTCAAAAACCCATAAAGTGTCACAAAGAAGATGTTTACCAATTTAATTTCCTCAGTAAAGTATGCTATCAAAGCAGCACTGGCTAATGTGGAAATTTTGAAACACTTATTCTGGAATGAATACACATACTAGTTCATGTGGACAGAGCTAGCCAGGTGGTATGAAATGGTATGTCAATTTGTACTTCCTACAATTGAAGCTGCCGCTAGCTTCCACTTTCTCCTAGAATCTGTGTGGATGTTCCACCCTGATCGCAAAGGTACTGTATACATGACATTTCCAGGAATTTTCAGTCGTAGCCTTCATTGACATAATCTTAGCTAAAAGTAACAATGATACATTGGACTGTAATAAAAACCTGTTGCCACAGGGGTTCCCCAGGATTGAACTTATCAGAAAATGCTGTCACCAGAAGATAAGAGGACAGGCCACACATTAACAAGGTGCCATTTTGCTTCAGTAATTCTGTGCTTTTAAGATGCATTCCACAGAAAACTCTTAACCTATTTTACTGTACATTACTAAAGGACACATCCACTTTATTAAAATAAAATCTGGAAATCACATCATTACTACTACTTTGTATGAAGAGTCTTCAAAACTGCCACATTTTACTTTTTATCAGTTAACATTTAAGCAAGTTATTGGTTTCCTAAAAAAGTCAAAGTGTATCAGCAATTAAATTAAATTTCTATGTGTAAAATAAGAAAGCTGCAAAAATAATAATTGGCTGGTAATATTTCTTCAGATGGGTCACACATGTAGTGTATTCAGTATCAGTTATTCATTCAGTCAGATTTAATTAGTGTTCAATGACATTTGCTAAAGCAGGGCTACAGAAGACTTACTTTCACAAGATAGATGTCTTTGTGAAGTTAATTTAGTACTGTATGCCTCTGTAAAATTTTTACTTCTCATTTCTTGCTTTGATCTTGGTTTTGACTGACTTTAAGGGGCCGAAACAGAAAATTATTTTCCTTAGCACAGTTTTTATAGTGCTTTAACATCTATACAAAAGGAAAGAATATTTACAAGTGCAGAATGCAGCTGCCTTACAAGTCTAGGAGACTGAATTTGAATTCATCTTAAAGTCCTTGCATAAAGTTAGCAATTATATAGTAAATACAATTCTTTAAGTCACTACAGCCAGAGAAATTGTTAAGGACTGAAAAACTAGCCATAATTGCACTAAATGAACCAAAGTTAGACAGTGTTGGCATCTTAACCTGTATGACAATCATAAATAAATTAAAGTAATGAACTGAAGGAACAGAGGTAGGTTTGGAATTTACTGGTGGATGTCATCATTGAGTTGTACAGACTAAACCATATACAGTTCGAAATTAGGAAAAGATCAAGGTTTCCCTGACTCCAGTCCCCATCCGTTTGCTATAGCCCAAATAAATTATTATCTGCAAGTGCACATGGACAGAATTCTGGACTAAGCTGTAAACACTGGAACCTTAGACGGCCCAAAAATGGCCAGCGACTACAGTATTTACTGAAGAAGCTCAGGTCCTTTGGCATGGGCAGATATTTCTGCATATTTTCTACTGCTCTCTTGTTGAAGGTGTATTCTTTTATGTTGTATCTCACTTTCTCTCTGGCTTTAAGACAATCTCTAATTATTTATTTACAAGACATCACTTATAATGCAAGTTGAGTAAAACAGGAACTTCTGTACTTTATTACCTGTAAAACATTACATTGTTTTCAAATAATAAATGAAATAAATATTTAAGGGCCAGTAATAGTAACAGTCAGAGGCCTATCTATGCACACTAAACAGATTTCTAGACATTTTTCCAGATATTTCTCTAAATATTTTTTTATTGCAGGAAGTACACAACAAGTGGGTACAGTCCAGTGGCTCACAATTTAATAGTAAAGTCTTCAATATGATGTTGATGTAAAAGCAGCAAAATTAGTTTGTGCTATAACAGACAAAGAGAGACAGGCTATTATTAAGAAATAAATGATGTGCTTTTCAGCCACTGTGGTGCAACTGTCATCTCTGCTGCCTTACAGCTCTAGAGATTAGGCACAAATATCTGCCCAGTGTGTACCTTCTTTACAGACTGGTAATGGCCTTTCTCCTGGTTGCTTAAATTTTGTTTCTTCCTCCCAGTAAAATCAATTTTGCCATCTCGCCACAACTGTGCTTACGTTTACTGGGAAACAATCAGGTGTGAACGAAAACCCCACTTGGTAAGCCCTGCATTTTTGCTAGATGTACTGCATTCTTCCTGCTTTTATTATGCTAAACACAGAGTTTTAACAGGGGCCATTCAGACTAACAAAGCTCACCATTCCTATCTGCTCAATTCTTCTAAAATAGCATCAAGTCGAATTTTGAAAGTTCCCAAAAATCATACGATCTACCACACTGCTTGGTAGCTTATTCTATGTGTCTATAGTTTTCTGTGTAAATAAAAACTTACTAATGTTTGTGCAAAGGTTTCAACTGTGTCCCCATGTTCTTGATGAACTCATTTTAAAGTAACAGTCTCAATCAACTGATTCCCTTCATAATTTTAAACACTTCAATCATGTCTGCTCTTAATCTTCCTTTGCTTAAACTGAAAAGGCTCAGCTCCTTTAATCTTTCCTCATAATTCATCCCTTGTAGGCCTAGAATCGGCCCTGGCCAATCCACCTAGCTTGGTAACGTTTGCAAACTTAATCAGCTTGTTACTTATATTCCTATCCAAATCATTTATATATATTAAAAATAGCAGATTCCCTGGCACTGACCCCAGTGTAATACCACTCTTTAACATCAGCCAGTTCTAATAAGGTTCCTCACACCATAACCCTTTGTGTCTGAGCCATTTCTGCACCCATCTACACATCACACCCAGAACTTCCACTTCTTTTAGTTTAAAACCCAATCTCTCATGTGGCACCTTATCAAATACTTTCTGAAAGTCCAGATAAATAATACCATATGCTCCACTCTGATCATATATCCTTTTGTTTCTTCCTCATAGAATTCCAGCTTGTTGGTAAAATACGACCTCCCTCTTCTGAACCCACGCTGACTGTTCTTAATAACTCCTGTCCTTGCCATGTGCTGCTCAATCTTATCCTTAATAATTCCTTCCATTAATTTACCTGTGATGCACGTTAAGCTTACTGGTCTATATGAACTGAGCAGTACTTCTGAAATGAAATTTAATGTCAGTAAATGTAAAGTATTACACATAGGAAGTAAAAATATTAGGTTTGAATACACAATGGGCAGTTGGAAAATCGAGAGTACACCTTGAGAAGGATTTAGGAGTCATAGTGGACTCTATGCTATCAACTTCCCGACAGTGTTCAGAAGCCATTAAGAAGGCTAACAGAATGTTAGGATATATAGCACGATGTGTGGAGTACAAGTCCAAGGAGGTTATGCTCAAACTTTATAATGCACTGGTGAGGCCTCATCTTGAGTACTGTGTGCAGTTTTGGTCACCAGGCTACAAAAAGGACATAGCAGTGGTAGAAAAGGTCCAGAGAAGAGCGACTAGGCTGATTCCAGGGCTACAGGGGTTGATTTATGAGGAAAGATTAAAAGAGCTGAGCCTTTACAGTTTAAGCAAAAGAAGATTAAGAGGTGACATGATTGAAGTGTTTAAAATTATGAAGGGAATTAGTACAGTGGAACGAGACTTGTATTTTAAAATGAATTCATCAATAACACGGGGACACAGTTGGAAACTTGTTAAGGGTAAATTTCGCACAAACATTAGAAAGTTTTTCTTTACACAAAGAAAGATAGACACTTGGAATAAGCTACCAAGTAGTGTGGTAAACAGTAAGACGTTAAGACTCGACTTGATGTTTTCTTGGAGGAAATAAGTGGATAGGACTGGTGAGCTTTGTTGGGCTAAATGGCCTGTTCTCTTCTAGAGTGTTTTAATGTTCTAATGTTCTAAATGTGAGTTTAGATCATCTGCTATTTGACTGTCTGTATTTTTTAATTCCCCTTTACCTTCTCCTTGACTGTTCTTTTACTACTAAAATACTGAATGAATCTCTTTGGGTTGTGTTTCACCTTATCTGCTATTTTCCTCTCTAACCACCTTTTAGCCTTCCTAATATCCTTCTTAATGGTTTCCCTCATGTTCTCATACACCCTACGATTCAAATTGGAGTTATTAGTCTTATAAGTCTTATACAGCTGTTTTTCCTTTGCTGCTTCTTTTTCAACTCTTTATGAACCCACTGCAGAGTTTTTTTAATTTCCTGCTAATTCCAAATTTAGGTATGTACCTGTCCTGCATTATATATAAAACATTTTTAAACCTGTTTCACTGCTCTTCAACTGTCTCCACACTTAAAAGCTTATTCCAGTTTATTCTCTTTCGACTTTACTGCATCTGCTCACAATTTGCCTTACCAAAGTTAAACTGAACAGTTTTAGTCTTAGCATCGACACTCTTCAAAAACACTGAGAACTATATTATATTATGATCACTTGACCCTAGTGGTTCAATCACCTCTACACCCTAAACCTGATTATTATAAGATTATTAATACTAAATCTAAAAAGGCTTTACCCCACTAAGAATGAGATTGCAATAGAATTCAGGAGGAGATAAAAGACAATAGTCTTACCTATTCAAATAAATGGAAGAATTGGCTCAGCAAGTCACATGCTAGACATATTCATAAATACAGGTTGATGATTAATTAAAATTATTCTGACTGCACTGTAAGTAAATGTCACATTATGCAAATTTTAGTCATTGGGTATGTCAGACTTGTTGACCGCCTTTGCTGATCTCATTGCTGGACCAGTTCAATTTACATGGCTCAGAATCTCTGGGCATGCCACTTAGCCAATATGTGCTGACCTTCCGGCACATTCATTCTTGCCACTTTTTGTGACTGTCAATAGTGCTGCCTGACAGAGTTGGTGCTGCATGAAGGGTTAACAGGTATGGTGAGTTCAGCCACAATCCCCTTTTTTTCTGTTTGTGAGGACCAACACACCCATGTACCTTATTTTTCATTACAATATAATATGATTGTACTTCCAAGTTAGCATTATTTGGTTGTCAGCTCTCATGCAGACAAGCAAACCTCTATAACTAAAGACAAAATCAAACCTGCGGACTAGTTGGAGCATGTCACATTATGTGACTGGCTCCACAGGAGTACATTATGTAAATATGAGCTATGACTGAAAATTCCAGGAAAAGTCAAATATGACATGGCCTTTAGTACAGTTAAGAAATTTCAGCAAAGATTGCTTCACATATTAAATTGAATGACTCCAGTGCTGATGTTGCTGTTTACGAATGTTCTAAAATATTTATTTTTTATTACTCTTTAAATCATGTTCTTTTCAACTCAATTGCATTTTCTGTTATAGCATAACTCTAGCATGCCCCATGTTTTAGTATTCCTTTTAACTAAACACCAGCTTCTATTGCTTATGACTAAAAGAGGATTGTGTGACTGTAAAAAATTACACTTAAAATAATGCAACCATTAAAGAGCCAAATGTAATCTGTTCATTTAAACATTGCGTATATTTTTGCCCAAATTATTATGTGATATTTGGTAAATGTATTAGTATTCCTAAAGTACAATAAAAATGGAAACACTGGCAAATTGAACAAATTTACATCTTCGAATATACAGTAAATATTAATCTTGGATCAATTTTCTAGAACAGGTCATATTTGTTGACAGTTCTGTTAGAAGTTTGTAAGGTAAAAGAATCTCTCATTGCCTTATACCACGTGTTACACTGTAGTTGATACCAATTGATTCATCTTAGTACTTCTAGGCAATATTTTTTTCAATATAGAAAAAACCATCATATTTTATATTACTACATGATGCACACTTAGTACAAAAACAAAGCATGGAGTGAATGTCACTCTTAATTTGTACTGAATATACTCAACAAGTAACACATGAAATGAAAACTCATGCTGCAATTATTCCTTGCTACAGCATTATGTGACTAACTGAGGGACAAATTATCCAATGTCGTTGTGCAACTTTGGATCCAGTTTCATGTGTTAAGATTGCCAGACACTCATAAGCATAGGACTGAGTGTCACTAACCAGCGTTCTGAATCCATATTCATTTATTCAGCTTAGTTGAGCAATATCCTTCAGAAAAAAGGTGACAACAACAGCAGACACACCTGAAAGAAACACAAAAGGAAACACGGGGGAGTGCGCAACACGCTGTGATAAAGAACATACCAACCACAACTACAGTTGTGCTTGAAAGTTTGTGAACCCTTTAGAATTTTCTATATTTCTGCATAAATATGACCTAAAACATCATCAGATTTTCACTCAAGTCCTAAAAGTAGATAAAGAGAAACCTGTTAAACAAATGAGACAAAAATATTATTCTTGGTCATTTATTTATTAAGGAAAATGATCGAATATTACATATTTGTGAGTGGCAAAAGTATGTGAACCTCTAGCATTAGCAATTAGTTTGAAGGTGAAATTAGAGTCAGGTGTTTTCAATCAATGAGATGACAATCATGTGTGAGTGGGCACCCTGTGTTATTTAAAGAACAGGGATCTATCAAAGTCTGCTCTTCACAACACATGTTTGTAGAAGTGTATCATGGCACGAACAAAGGAAATTTCTGAGGACCTCAGAAAAAGAGTTGTTGATGCTCATCAGGCTGGAAAAGGTTACAAAACCATCTCTAAAGAGTTTGGACTCCACCAATCCACAGTCAGACAGATTGTGTACAAATGGAGGATATTCAAGACCATTGTTACCCTCCCCAGGAGTGGTCGACCAACAAAGATCACTCCAAGAGCAAGGCGTGTAATAGTCGGCGAGGTCACAAAGGACCCCAGAGTAACTTCTAAGCAACTGAAGGCCACTCTCACATTGGCTAATGTTCATGTTCATGAGTCCACCATCAGGAGAACACTGAACAACAATGGTGTGCATGGCAGGGTTGCAAGGAGAAAGCCAATGCTCTCCAAAAAAACATTGCTGCTTGTCTGCAGTTTGCTAAAGATCACGTGGACAAACCAGAAGGCTGCTGGAAGAATGTTTTGTGGACGGATGAGACCAAAATAGAACTTTTTGGTTTAAATGAAAAGCGTTATGTTTGGAGAAAGGAAAACACTGCATTCCAGCATAAGAACCTTATCCCATCTGTGAAACATGGTGGTGGTAGTATCATGGTTTGGGCCTGTTTTGCTGCATCTGGGCCAGGACGGCTTGCCTTCATTGACGGAACAACGAATTCTGAATTATATCAGAGAATTCTAAAGGAAAATGTCAGGACATCTGTCCATGAACTGAATCTCAAGAGAAGGTGGGTCATGCAGCAAGACAACGACCCTAAGCACACAAGTCGTTCTACCAAAGAATGGTTAAGGATGAATAAAGTTAATGTTTTGGAATGGCCAAGTCAAAGTCCTGACCTTAATCCAATCGAAATGTTGTGGAAGGACCTGAAGCAAGATGTTAATGTGAGGAAACCCACCAACATCCCAGAGTTGAAGCTGTTCTGTACGAAGGAATGGGCTAAAATTCCTCCAAGCTGGTGTGCAGGAATGATCAAAAGTTACCGGAAACGTTTAGTTGTAGTTATTTCTGCAAAGGGGGGTTACACCAGATACTGAAAGCAAAGGTACACATACTTTTGCCACTCACAAATATGTAATATTCGACCATTTTCCTTAATAAATAAATGACGAAGTATAATATTTTTGTCACATTTGTTTAGCTGGTTTCTCTTTATCTACTTTTAGGACTTGAGTGGAAATCTGATGATGTTTTAGGTCATATTTATGCAGAAATATAAAATATTCTAAAGGGTTCACAAATATTCAAGCACAACTGTACCCAGCATCCTACTAGGTAATGTCCAGTCACTGGAGAACAACTTGGATGATATCAAATCAAGTATGAAGTTCTACTGAGACATTCGGAACTACAACATCTTTGTCTCACAGAGGCACGACTGACTCCGGCAGTATACAATCAGGAGATTCGACCTGTTGAACCTCTCACCACTGAAATATCAATAATACCAGCCATCCCAGCAATGGTCTCTTTACTGTGCTGCAGTTAGCTAAATGCTACTACTGCCTAAAGTTCAGCTCAGAGAGACTGAGGAGGAGCTTTTCTCCACAGTCCTTGTCTAGAACTACATGATGCCCCATTGTTAACTTATTTATTTCTATCACATATTTAAAATTACATTCATAATTTCTGATATTTATAAAGTCATTTATTATTGTTATCGTCCTTTTATTCTTCTTCTTAAAGACACAGTCATTAGAGTTGAGCAAATAAGCATTTCACTAGATATTATACGATACATATAATGTGCATGTGATAAGTAAATTTTGATTTGATTTGAATAAAATAAGTAGAAGAGACTCTACAGTTTTTCACACACTAGATTTATGAATGTATTAAGTGCATAACAGCAAGACAGGGAAAAGCCACACTTCTAATTTAAAAAAAAATTGTGCCTCTAATTAAGTACATATTTTAAAAATGTGCTCATTTATAGTTTAGGAAGCATTGGTCTGTTGTACTGGAATACAAAGATCTTGCACACATAAATGTCTGGTCCAACAAAGACATGATATTCATACATGCCTGTGTATTAACATTTGCAGGTAACTATAATATTCATTTTTATCTACTGGGATTAGGGCAGCACCTATAATGCTTTTTGACAGCTGATATCAAGTACTTTTAGAACACTGTAGGCCGATACCAAGTAAGGTATTAAGGTCTGTGTTGAAGGAAGCATAAACATTTATAATTTGGAATAACATTTATTAAAATTAACCAAATATCTTGTAAATGTTTTTTTATGTGTAGCCAAACCTGGAAACAAACTCTTTATAAAAATGGAATCTCAAATAAATGAAAACCTGCTTCCTAACTGTAATCCTGAAAACAGAAATTAATATCTAGACTACCTCTGCTTTCAAATGTAAGAGACAGGTTCTTTAAAAAAAAATAAACAAACAAAAAAGATCAGTCTGTTTCTTCTCTTATCTATAATTCCTGCAGGTGCATTAAAAAGCTGTTCTCTGACCATGTGGGTAAATGGTTCTGTCAGAAGTATTCAAAATAAAGTAGCCAAGGAAGGAAATTGCACTATGTGCTTGCCCAGTAGTGGAGAACACTCTTTGATCTTGGTATATGAGGTTCCTATAGGTAAGTTTGCACTACAGTTTATGCATCTGAGCAAAACACTTCTGTGTGAACTGACTGCTATCTCACATGCACAGACTCTCAAATGGCCTCACCTTTACATCCTTTTCAAAAGTGGTGCATGTTTTTGTATTTCTCTGGTGGCTCACCTGTAGCACAGGGATCCTTATCTGACGGCTTCTCTACCTCTCAAATAATATCCTTCTCGGCCTCTTATAGATTGGCTGCACAAATGAAGTAACAGTCCTTGTACATGTTTTGGTATAACACACAAAAGAACACAAGTTTCGGTAGCTCATTTCAGGTCTTTCAGTTTGAAATGGCTTTAGTTTACTGTGTGTTTTAAATAATCTGTATCTTTGTATGTGAATTATCAAATTAGTAATTTGTAAGATCTATAAATGTAATCTGACTATGAACTTGTTACGGCCCTCTGAGCCTACACTGATTGAAGAATGAAATAGAAAAATAAGCTGAATTGAACTGAACTAATATAAACCAGCTTAGGTGTAAATGTGGAAGCAGGGAGTTACAAAAGCGCAGAAGACATTCTTTACAACATTAGCATCTATGATAAATGTATTTTTAATAGTATATTGATTAAGCATATGAATGATACATGCAACAGCTCAAGCATATTATAACATCAAAATACTTTGTGGGATTTTGTGGAATTGTTTATTTCTATATTGTGGCTGACATAAAATCTAAAAATACCTGTAAACCACTAACAATTCATTATCTTAAAATTATGTTAGTAGTTCAGTACTAGAAACAAATAACATATATTTGGTTAAATGAAGAGCCATAATTTAAATGCAACCACTACAGTCCTAATACCAGCTCTGCTATAGCTGATAAGTGATATATTCGTGGTCAGAGAGATCACATTGGTAATTTTTTTATCTATGATACACATAAGAAACAAATTCATTGTGATGGCTCAAATGTGTCATTACTCAATTCTGTTTGTTCCCCAGCTATACTTGTGTATGCTCCTACAGTCCAGAAGGCGAGACATCCCATCCATATCCATTTCTCTTTTACATAAATTGAGACACTATAAGTCTTTGCGTGTTTTACAAATTAAAGAAGTGCATGTACTAAAGGTTGCATTATGTTGGACTTACTCATTTACTCTTCATTATAATTACTTATGTAGCAGGAATCAAAGCAACTTACAAAAAGTGTAAAAAAAAGTCTGAGTGTTTATCAGAAAGATAATAACAATATACAACAAACATTTAAAGTAAAACACCAGAAGCCTGGGCTGGAGTTAATTCTATCACTAGATAAAAACTAGCAGTCTGAAAAAAGAGCACTTGCTCATGGATGATAAGACAGGGCATTAAGACCAAACTTGATTCAGCTGAGTAAATCAATGAATAAAAGGCAAGACTACACTAAACTGATTTTCTGTGTTTTCTTCCTTTAGAGTTACAGCAAAAATGTAATACAGGTGACCATAATGATTTTTTGCCCAGCTAAGATGTACACTGTGAGATATTAATAATAAGCATTGTCAACATTGAAAAGACTCTTTAAAATTGTGATTATAAGGCTGTTATAATAACAAAAGAAAATCGGAAATGGGGCACTTACTTTCCTTTGACATCAATGACAAAGAGAACCATGTTCTGCTTGCTGTAATGAATGCCTAACAGTCCAAGTACAAAGCAGCAATAAGTCAGGGATCTCAGGTTCAAGAGTGAACTGGAATGGGATCAGGAGCAGGGCAATACTTTCATGGAGAGTATAAGCATTTAAAAATCTGTTCTTAGTACAACTATGGATCCAAGAGCACAGCAAGTAGTGTAGAAAAATCTATCCTAAAATACTTTATGAAGAGGGGCATTTAAGAGGCAAAAGCCTGCCCATTTCACTTATCCTGATGTAAGTTAACCATTCAAAAATACAAACTGGCTTAATTTAGAAGTGATGCATTCCCAGATGGTTTTGTGATACCCAATTGCTTTGTTTTTTTACCTGAAAAACCTCCAAGCAGCTGCATTTGACATTTGTTCAGTGATATGGTGTATCTGAAGTAATACCAAAAAAGAATTAAAGCAAAAAGGATTTAAAGCAGAGGTTGAAGCATGAAGAGCTGACTGGTACAGAAATTTAGGGCCCCAGGAAATCATTGCATGCATAAATTACATATGTTAAATGCAAAATGCACAATGAAAGGAGAGCTTTCACATGGAAAGAACTGTCAATCCATTATTAGTCAACAGTTCCACGTGACAGCATATAACCTGTGAGCATTTCTTCTCGTATCTCTGTGTAATGTTTGGCAGGAACCCTCTTAGTTATAAGAAAATGATTATACACTTCTCTTTGCAGGGTGAACCTCCAGCAAAAGATACAGAGTATTGGCTGCAGTAACACAAAACAGAATGGAGAGATTTGAAACATTAAATGTAATTTCAAACGTTAAAGAGATATATAAGAGAACTTCAGATATTACCTGAATGTAATAACTATGATACAGTAACAGCTCTCTTGGAAATAAACCCTTGTACCCTGAATATCTTTGCACATGCACAAAGACTATATACTTAAGGAAATCTGACTGGTAGATGAGTGCCAGGTGTACAACGGGAGTGTTTTGCACAGCTGGCATTCTTGTTTCTCTAGCGGAAAACAATCCTCTAAAGTTCTCCACCAATATATGTTTCTCCCTTTTTTGCATGTGGAAGTTAAAATATAAAATCTTTATATTATTACTCTACACTAAATGTAAACTTTACATTTATTTTTAAAACTGGTCTACTAGAACATCAAAAACAAGGAAACAATATTTCTTTCTTCCCTGTTTGAATAAAATAACCTATTGTTTAAAAGAAATGGAAAGCAGGCTGTGTGGATTCAGCATTAGCTTTCCTGTTTTTACCACCAGTCACATATAAAAGATCCTGAATCTCACATTACAGTATTCATTTCAAATGGAGAATCAAATAACTTTATAAGGTTTAAATAAAGACCTGCTTTTGCTAATTAATATTGAGGCTTACTTTCCCTTCCACAGCATCAGAAGAAAATTCCACTCAGACGCTGAGTTACTTCCAGCCACCTGCAACTTTCTGTATTTTAATCCCAGTACGCAATTCATTTTTTTTACACCTGACCTTAGAGTCCAGTGCTCATTTGGCACTCGGAAAAACCTACAACATGAACCCAGTACCTAGTATCAACTAGAAGTATTTGTGCATCCCAGAATAACAGCAGTAATTTAGTAATATATAAGAATGACTTTTACATTACTTTAATTTCAAATGTACTACTTTATTTTGTATTTTTTCAATAGTTTTATCCCATATGATTTATTTAAAGAAAGCCAAGCATTTTGTTTAATAAACTGCATCTCCTTATATAATTTTTCACCAAAAGAAATATCAATAGCATATATAAATAATAATAATAACAATCGCAATAATAATTCTTTACTTTAAATTAGCGCTTTTTTCACTACTAAGAGCACTTTACATAAAACAGTGAGGACCCAATTAAACCATCACCAATGTGCAGTATCCACCTGGAGGATGCAATGGCAGCCATTTCACACCAGTAACACATTTGTTATTTGGAGGTGACGAGATGAAGGAAATAGCCAATTAGAGACAGGGGGTGATTAGGAGGCCATTGAGGGCAATTTAGCCTGGACATTGAAATACACCCTGCTTTTAAGTGAAGGATGCCCAGGGATCTTTAATGACTGCAGAGATTCAGGATCTTGGCTTTACATCTCATCTGAAGAACGACAGAGAGTCCAGGGGCCACATGCATAATGCCGTGCGAAGAATTCACACTATAACATGGCGTATGGACAAAAGCGGAAATGTTCGTACGCACAAAAAAATCCAGATGCATAAATCTGTGCATTCGCCAACTTCCACGTTCTTCCACTGCATAAATCCCAGTCAGCGTGAAAAGTAATGCACATGCACGCGTCTGCTGCCACTCCCAAACTCCTCCCAGAATTATGCCTCTTTGAATACGCAAATCAATATAAATAGCCCTTAAACTCAGTCTTCTGTGAAAAGGTAATGGCAAAAGCACGGGGGGAAACAGAAGAATTTCAGCGAATGCCAAGTAGAGGCAAGGAAAAATGTACTATTTCTTGGTTGTTGGTTTAAACAGTGGTTTAAACAACAAAAGGAAGTTGATCGAGTGACATAGAGTGTCGGGGAAACTCAAAAGCTCAAGTTCACAAAGTCACACAGTGCCTAAAATAAAAAAGAAGTTGTCAGATATCAAAGTTGCCGTGAAAAGGCGATTCATAGCCTACCGTCTGAGTGTCATATGAAAGCTTATTAGGGTACAGAGAAAAAAAGGCATGCAGTTGGAAAAAAGCTCGAAATGTCAACTTTAATCTTGAAATTTCCATTTTTATCACGTAGTTTATTTTGTCATTAAAGCAGAACATCATGAACTTCATCTTAAAATCATTTAATTTACTAATAGCACGTTAAATGCTTTGTTTTGTATTTTATCTTCTATGTGCTCTATGTGTGTGAATCACTATGTGATTCTTAAACGGGCTTTCTCTTCCTCCGACAGGGCACAGAATCCATTACATTCGTGATATTACAGTATTAAAATACTGAGATGTATACGTGATATCATTTTCATGATGATATAAGTTAAAGTTATTAAACATGGGAACACGGTGGCGCAGTGATTGTTCATGCCTCACGCAAGATGCTTGCTGTGCCGTGCACGACCTTCGATGAAATAATTTATTGTAGCAGTACTGTCTCTTTCAAACGTACTAACCCCTAATTCCTGTCCTTACTTTTCTTTCTTCAAATACCCAATCAGCTCTGTAATAGATGTTAAGCCATCTGTAAGCTTAGAACGCCAATTCTTTAAAACTTTTAAGGAATATTGAAATATCTTCGTAGTACATGTTAAATTATTCTATCCATCCAGTGTCGCACCAGTCCCAACAAGAATACAGCGTGAGGCAGGAACAATCTGTGAACAGAGCGCCAGCTCCTTGCTAGTGCTGCGACAACGTGTCCTCACATGTTTATTTATTAACAATATAGATTATTTAAATTAAGTTAAAGTTTTATCTGTATAATATAATAAACATATTTTGCTGCATTTCAGATTAAAAATGACATTGTCATCATATGTAAATACGCGCTTTATAAAGTGGCTCAGGTTGTGCAATATTATAACTGTATCGCAAGTTTACAGTGAGATAATTGTACTCATAAGTGCAAACAGTTCTACAAGGAGCACTTGATGGACTGATTGAGTGCGTTTAGAGTTCTTGGGATGAAACTGTTTTTGAACCGCGAGGTCCGTACAGGAAAGGATCTAAAGCCTTTTCCGTATGAGAGCAGTTTAATTGACCATGAGCATGGCTGAGTACAGCTGTGATTCCCCACTCAGATACAGTGATATAAATACTCTGAGTGGTGCAGTGAGAGTAATATGGAAAAAGATGATCTGCTGTGGCAACCCCTAACGGGAGCAGCTGAAAGAAGAAGAAGAAGGTTCAGTGAGAGTAACAACGCTAAAGCAGCTATGGTATTTAGAATAGTTTGACCATTCCCTGGACCATTATATTGTTACAGGTTAATTACAATCAAATGCATTAAACTAATAAACAATATGCGGTTAATTTCAGTATATTTATAAAGCCGCGTCAGGGATGGGGATCTAAAAAAGAAAGTGAAACCACACTGGAACAGTAGCACTGCTTTGACGCTGGGTGCCGCCAGTCTGCAAAACCGAGTGCAGAACTTGCATACAACAAGGAAATATGCGTGGATTTACGGCAAGTTTAGGTTTTATACATCGTGATTTGAACATGGACACGTTCGTACGCAACATTTTTGTGTGTATGCACTGTTTATACATGAGGCCCCAGGTCACTATGCTGGGGCATT
The DNA here is from genome assembly GCA_026402145.1 of Polypterus bichir lapradei. Classification (NCBI taxonomy): domain Eukaryota; kingdom Metazoa; phylum Chordata; class Cladistia; order Polypteriformes; family Polypteridae; genus Polypterus; species Polypterus bichir. Next base: position 4,728,361 of record JANRMT010062820.1, read on the forward strand.
GGAATCCACACATAGACCACAGGGTATGAATTCCCTGTTGGCATCTCCAAAGGATCTTCTAGCAGCAGCCCAAACATTTTCCTAGATTGTCTCCCATCCAAGTACTGGATTGACCTGAATATGCCTAGCTACTAGTTGAATACCTCCTCTGAAGTGCAAGTGATATGACTGCTGGTTATATTGTTATCCAGTATATAACTATATAATTTATACTTTTACCATACAAAATTTGACACCGTGACATACCTTTTATGACATATCATTATACTTATTTATAAGAGTCACTCTAACGCTTATGGAATACACACAAAGAAATACATTTTTTTTAGTGTGAGATAAATTACCAAGTTAATTGAATGCTAACACAATCAGATTTTGACATATACTGTATATACTATATGCCAAATTTACAGACATTGGAAACATCATTATTAACTTATAGGACCTTTAGTAGTACTAGTAGAACTAGTAGTATATTTTATTGAATTATTCATTCAGTACCATTTTTTTTTTCAAACGTAGGGTTTGGTGCGCCTGCAGCTATCCAGTCAGCATCAGAATATGGATCCAGCATGGACACAAGTTTATCACAGGCCAGTTCAGAGTCATCTATCCGCCTACAATGCGCACCTTTTAGACAAATCTACTTAATTTAACCCACCCTGGCAGCACCTAGCGCTTGGTAAGAATCAGACCTAGAAAGGGTGTCAATCCATCACAGGGTCCACTCAAACACATCAATGGCCAATTCAGAGTCACCAGTTAATCTAACCTTAATGTCTTTGGGGATGTGGGAGGAATCTTAGAGTACTTGGAAGAAAACAAAACATATAGAGGGCAAATATGCAAACTCTACATAGACAATGATCCGGCATGATATTTGAACAGAGTCCATGTCAGAGAGACAGAAAAGGTCAGGAATCAAACCCAGGTCTCTGAATGAATGCAGCAACACCACTCAAAAATGAGCTACTATGCGGTAATGAAACACAACCCAACATTAGACTATCTCCATTCTCACAAAGAAGTAACTATTTTTAGTAAGCTGATGTAAAATTTTTTGAAAGAATGATGCTCTATATAGCTTCTAATTAGATGTAATATATTCATATACACCATGCTGAGGTTCTTTTAAGTCACACAATAAGTATTAATGTTTGGCAACACAGTGTAAAGTCCTAGTCAATTAAGAATAAAACTCTGGTAGACTGTTAATAGTACAGTTCTGCTGTAAGACTACATTGTCTTCCTATTCATTTTTTACATTCCTAAAAGATTTATATCAGCTTATTTAAATTAATTTAACTGCAATTGCCATATAAAAAATATCAGTGATGGCCATCCATATAGTACTTCTCCATCACAGACACCAGAGTGGTTTGTCTTGCATCACTTTTTCTTGTTTAATTAGTTCAATGCTCACTTCAGTACTCCTCCTGCACAAAATATTAACAGAGCTGATTTAAAGTTCTACTGCTGCTAGAGTTCTCTTCCATGAACTAAATGCTACTGCCTCCGCTATCTGGTTTCCTGTCTATTTTTGAGTCTTTGCTTGAAATACACAATTCTCTTATACTGAAGACCTTGGAATAGAAGTCACGGCTGTACAAGCCTTTAAGATACCCATAGCCTCCTGGCAGTGACTTTAATACCACCTATAAGCTTTGTTACACAACTTTTGATGTACTCTTGATGCTTTTGTTCTATCAGTATTACTGGCAACACTAGTCTTTGAATCTTACTTTCTCTTGAAATTCCGACTGAAGATAAAGACAGCCTTTTTTTCTGATTGCATTTTAAATCTTCTAATTCTACCCTCCTATTTAATTGTGTTCTTTTACTTTTCCCTTTTCACGTTGTAAACTGCTGAATATTTTCAGAGCTGCCTATAACTGCAGATAACAGGCAATGCATTATTATGTTTGTCGTGTACAGAGGTCTACAATTTTAAAATACAATGTAATGTCATAAACTGTAATTTTAAGCACTTTAAAAAATGCTTTGCGATGCTGCCTGTTTTGAAAGGTGCTATACAAAATAAAGATTAGGGAATATTTTGGTTGCAGATATGCTAAATTTGGATAAGCAAATTCAGTAAATGGATAGATGGATTAAGATTAACTGATATGTAGTTTACTAGGAGGAAGCTGTAGTTAGAGCATGGTTATGACCATCCTATTTTTATATAATTAGGGGGTGAACTGTAAGAGGTGTTTCGTTATAATTACAGCAGGATTTTCACCACTAAGACCTCAAAAATTCTATATTTAGCTAAAGAGTCAATATTACTAATACTGTATATATTTTTACTATATAGGGTCAAGATGCATGCTTTTCATTTTTAAATGTGTTTTTACCATCATTTCAATTTTAATTTCCCTTTATATTTGCTAGTTCTGAAGTTGCCACATTGCCACTATGAATCCTTTGAAATACTAAATTCTCATTAGAAAAAAATCCAAAGAGCACAACAGGTAAAGAAAATTAAAACTAATTGTACAGTAATGTAAGCTTAAAAACATGTGGCCATTTACAGACAATTTACCATCTATCGCATTCAATCGTATGCTCCAAAGGCTTTTTATACCTCTAATTAGAATCTGAACTACAGAAATGTTCCTACTATAAAGAATTTTGTCAGTTTATCAAACTCTGCTTTGCAGCTCTGCACTGTTGTTTTGTGTGGAAAATGTAAGTATATACCACAAGAAGGCAAAAAACACTTCTCCAGCACTATTGATTTTTTTGTTGTCTTACATATGCTCTATAGAAAGTGGAAGAAAGCTTGATAAATTTAAATAATATAATAGATAGTGATATCATTAAGTGAGATATTTGGGTTATGCAAACTTGCAGACATTGTGTCCATATGTCAGTCATTTTTAAAACGGTTCAGTCAAATAAAATTTCCGGAAGAGACTAGTATCTGAAGAAAAATTTTAGAATGTGTGAAATGAATTTCCGAATAAAGTCAGCAGTACAGCAGGTGATAAACATACATTTGAGGAGAATGCAGGAGCACATGATAGCACAGCAAAGACTGGCTACTGTATCAGCTGTTGGTGGACTATATTCCTGTCAAATGCTGATAAGCCAACTTGTGCTTTGCCTTATTTAGTCAGAGTGCTCTGCTGACACACCAGAGCCGTGCCCTGCATGTGCATGCTGCCGTCTCATTTGGCAAGACAGCACTCTCAGTCTTCTTAGCTGCTTGTTAGAACAGAATGTCAATGCTATTCCACAGGAGATTTCTGTTAGCCATGCAAAGTTTAAGAACTTTTAGTTTAACATTAAGCTTTTATTATTAACTGCCTGCCACAAGATTTTTCTTGAATAATTCAATAAAAACCTTGGCAATAGAAAATAAAAAAGTAATGGAGGTGTATCCTTAAACAGACATGACATGTATTAATGTGCTTCAACAGAGTTGCAGAATATAAATTAATAGATCTTGTAACTAATACCAACTTATATTGAAAGAAATCAATGTTTGTGCAATAAAACATAAAAATCTTCTGGGTGACTATGACCAAAAATTGTTAAAAAGCACTTCAGATCCTGATAAAGTGTGTTGTTATACCTGCCAGAATATGTTACAACTACTGATAAATGAGTATAAGATTTAATGTACTAAAATGTAAAATAGCATTATCTGTTTAAAATGAAATGTCTGCATGTTTTCTTGCAGTTCGTTTTTTATGGTTATGTTTGTAAAACTATTCAGTGCCCTAAGGTTGTTATTCGAAAGTGTTGCATTATAATTATCACCAATTTAACGTGCATTTTCTGTGTTTACCCAATTTGGATCTTTTTCCTTCACTCTTTACTATTCGGAGCATCCTTTGGGGTGAGAACCATTCTTTTCATATCATCTGATGCCATTTCCAACCCTGTCCTCTTTAGTCTCATCCTTAGCTCCTCCTCTACCTCCATCTTGATGCACCTCTTTATTACATCTTCCTCCACCTTTTACTCCACATGATCAAACAACCTTAGTCTCTTTCTCCTCAGCATCCTTCCTTTTAAGTCAGCATTCATCCTTCACTCATTCCGATTCACTCCCCACACCTTCTTCTGATGATTCTTGTCTCTTTCCTTGTTTCATTTTCAGCTCTCATCTTCATATCACCCCTCACACAGTTTTCACAGACCTTCAATACCATTTAACACAAATCAAACATATAATAAGTACGATTAAAATAAACTGATCATTTTATAGAGACACACAAATATTATGAAAGATGGCAAGTTATTTAGAATGCATATTTTACACTAGTCAAGTAACAAAACACTACTGAAATGTTAAGCTAAAACACAAACCTGTCTGGTGATCAGCATAGGAGTTATTTTGTCCTGCGGCTGGTGCCCTGTCAACTGTTGGCTTCTGCCTTGTGTTCAGTGATGGTAGGAGAAGCTCTAATCCCAGAAACCCTGAACTTGATTCCCTGGATTTGATAATAGATGCATAGCTGGATAGAACTTTTATACTAATGTGTGCAATTTTATTTTTTTTTTATTTAAAATTAGTCACTACATCTGTTGAGAAGTCCCGCTAAGCCCAATTGCCATCATACTGTAGGCCTGTGTATGCGGTGCTGGACTGTAAACCACAACTTTATTCACCAAATACCTACCATTAACTTGCATGAACCCTGAACAGCGTTACAACTTTAGTTCTCTACTTTAAATCTGACTTGAATTAGTTCACTGTAGAAAGACACAGTATAAAGTGTAAAGAGTATGTTGATAGTCATGCCTTTTAGGCAAATTGTCCAGACAATATGACAGAAAATAACATTAAATTCTCTATCAACAACAAAAGAATATCTTCATTGCACAAAGCAGATGGCGAGCCATTCTAATCTGTAATTTTAATACCAAATCGACCATTGTGTGGGGAATTAACTTGAAATGTATAGCACGCTGTCTGGATTAACTGCTTAAGCCACTCAGCATTTGCAAAATGTGCTACAATAACCTTTGGATAAAGATTGTCAGAGTGAGGTTCACACATTCCTTCTGCAATTTATTATGTTAAACCTGCATGATTTCATTTATTATATACCCAAAATAATAATAATAACAAAAAAAAACAGATGCTGTATATGTTAAACAAAGGCCAAGTCAGAGGGTAAATGTGCTCTTTAACAGCTCCGTGGAAGTGAGACAGAATACTTTTATTTTCACATTAACAGCGCAGAACACCTGCACTAATAATTAATCTGTTATGGCCTAGATAAACAAATTACATATTGTCTGTACTATATTATCAACGATAAGCATTCCATCATATTTTAACTATGGAATAAAATACTCGGGTGGTATTTCTGCAAGTTTGAATAAAAGCAAATTTAGCTCTTGCAAACTCTGGCTAAATTTAAGCAGTGCAAATTCAGCATGAGCTATTCTCTCAACTTTCACAAGTCAATAACACATCCAGCAGTTGTTCTGTCAATCCTGTCGTCAAATTTTGAAGACGGCTTATCTAGGAATGTCCTTTAGTAACTGAAATTTACAAAACTTCCTATTTTCCCTCCAGCATATTTGGCAAATTATTTAATATGATTTTAGGTTCCTGTGGTTTGCAACATTACTTATATATCTTTAATCCAATACTTAGTTACAAGACACATATTTGTTCATTATACAAATATAAATGTATTTGTTCACAGTTTGTGAATGTACACTGAAGCAGATCATATTACTCATTAAATTGCTGATAGTACTCTAGTGGGAGAATGAAGAAACTGAGTAGGTATGTACAGGCTTCAGGAGATAATAACTTATATCGGTTTTTGGTTTATTAGTTGATCAAACATCTAAAAATATGACAGACATTTGATCACAAGAGTAAAAAGAGGGCTTCTAACTTTATTAGTCCTGCCAGACTGAATGTATTCTTTATTAGTTACAGAACAGTATAGTATATTTAATTTGTTCAGTGCCTTTCCAAAGCTCGAAAATATAAAAGCAAATTTCATGTATTCATTATTTTACATAACTTATTCCATTACAGGGCTAAGGAGGGTATACTTGTATGTTATAACAATAGCATCAGGTGCAGGGCAAGAACTACTTTCAACACACATGCATATACCCACTCAAAGTGAATTAACCGGTCAAGTCTCTGGGAAAAATCTAAGAAAACATGAATGGGTTGTTATACAATATATGCAAGACCAATTAAAAAGTCCTGAAAGTCAATAACAGAATTTATATGTTGATGTGTGCTTTGAAAAGGATTCCTAGTTTATCCCAAGAAACACTTCATTATAATTATGCATTACATCTAACTTGGATTTGAGCTACATTACCAAGTACACATAATCATTGCTGATTGATGCAAATCTGAATACTCTCAGGCCTGGGTCCCTCTGGGCTGAACAATCATTCTTTTCTTTTTAACATTAATATACAGGTTTTGATTCATGTAGCTTGAAAAATATAATGTCAGTTTTGTTTCAAATACAACACATACCAATTTGTTTACCTAAGCACCTGTGTCTTCTGACTCAACTCTGCAAAGCTACTATAACAGCTTAATTACATGTACATATGTAATATGGGACCAAATCCACAAGCTCTGCCACTGAGCTAGTCTCTAACAAATCAATTTTTAGTTAAAAATGAGCTCTCTATACCTAATAGCAACTTTATTTGGTACACTTAGTACTGGGTAGGACATCCTTTTTCCTAGACAAAAGGTCATTAATTCAACAAAGGAACTGAAACATTTTATGGTGATTTTGGTTCATGCTGACTCAAGAGCATCACACAATTCCTGCAGATTTTCTAGTCACACACTGATGCTGTATATGAACTGTTCTACTTCATTCCATATTTGCCCTAAAAGAAATGGCAACTGTGCAGGCCACTTGGGTAATGTGAAGTCACCGTCAAGTACGAGGAACCAGCATGGGTTGATGTGTGCATTGAGATATTGACCGTTATCCTGAAGGAAGTATCCTTTGAAACAGGATTAGCTATAACCATAGAGGGAAGCAAATGGTACTTAAATAAGCTCTGGCATTCAAATAATAGTTGTCAGCTATTAAGAGGCCTAATACGTGCCAAAAACACATTTCCTACATCATTATACTAACACCACCAAACTGCATTCATAATGCAAGGTGGTGGAAAGGATCCATTGATTTAAGTTGCAGTTTAGCCAAATTCTGACCGTAACATCTGCATACCTTAGCAGAAATTGAGAATTGCCAAACTAGGCAAGATTTATTTCAGTGTTAATTCATATAGTGTTGGTGAATATGTGCACACTATAGCCTCATCTCCCTTTTATTAGCTTAAAGCAGTGGAACCCAGCACAGATTTTTGCTGCTGTAGGCTATGCATTTCAAGGGTTAACTCACTGTGCAAGCAGAGATGCCGTTCTTCACAACACTTTACTCAAGAGTTGTTATAAAAATATTTGTCGACTTTTTGTTAGCTTAAACAAGTTTTGTCTTTCTCTTCTAACCTTTTTCATTAAAAAAGTGTTTTTGCTAATCAATGGAATTTTTTTTTTTTTTTGCCGATTGCACACTGCATGTAAATTCAAGACGTTAGTAGTATATACAAATTCCAGGAGGGCCTATGTTTTGGAGATGGTAAAACCACCAGGCCTGGCACAAACATTCTCGGAACTGTCAAAGTTTTTTCGATCGCACATCTTGTACATTATAATTGTAACAACAGCTAAACCTATAGACCATGTCTGTAAGCTATATACACTGAATTGTATCCTGCGTAGATGGAGAGCACGGAGTTTTACCTTGAAAGGGTTCAAGGCATGAAAAGGTTATCCACAAACATAATAAAAGTTAAGAGTGTGTGTGAGGCTTTAAATGTTGATTTTTTGTTGGCAGTGGGATGTTTGGGGCAGAAGATAAAAATTTTAAATAGGACATGTCTTGCTCATCCACTACATTTATAGTGTTTTTTATTTTCACAAGAAGAGTATAAGCAGCATCACTTACATCAAAAACTGACCGTCTCTAAATTAATATTTTTTGAGAAAATAAATTAATAAGTAATAAAACCGAAAAGGAACCATCCATCCATTCATCCATTTTCCAACCCGTTGAATCCGAACACAGGGTCACGGGGGTCTGCTGGAGCCAATCCCAGCCAACACAGAGCACAAGGCAGGAACCAATCCCGGGCTGGGTGCCAACCCACCGCAGGACACACACATCCACACACACACACCTAGCACATACTAGGGCCAATTTTGAATCGCCAGTCCACCTAACCTGCATGTCTTTGGACTGTGGGAGGAAGCCGGAGTACCCGGAGGAAACCCACGCAGACACGGGGAGAACATGCAAACTCCACGCAGGGAGGACCCGGGAAGCGAAAAAGGAACCAGATAAACTTTATTTTTTATTTTTCTCTTATATACCTCTGACAAATGCTCACAATAATATACATGTAGGGAAACTTATACATTAAAATTAATTATTGTAATAATTAAACTGTACCCATTCACACAAATATGAACATTAAATTCACTTTACTTTTATTCTAACATACGTTTGGTGGAGTGTTGTCAGCTTTTTGTTGTTCTTAGTTATCACTTGACAGTCACTGAACATTTTAGGTCTTTCCCATCTACAGTGCTGGTTCTGCAGTAGGCTTGGATCCTAAATATACAGATACTTACTGTATGTAACACATGTACTTGTGCAGCAATTGTTGGCAAAGATAAAGTCATTTCCCAACATGCCTGTCTAAGTAAACGTTCCAGTCTGTACTGGCAAACAAAGGATCTTGGATTACCTTTCACAAAATAAAAGAATCAGTAAAAGTAACTTATTAGACAAAAGTTCTCTGATGTTGACATTACTATGCTATAGAAATATTTGCTGACTGCTTGCCACTAAATCTAATTGAAAAACAGATGCACTCCAATTATTTACACCAAATGTGCATAGCTGTAATATCAATTACTCTTGTAAAGGCACCAGTCCGTCACAGAGTATGCTCACGCACATTCTCACACTAACTAATGCTGGCCCAGTTTAGAGTTACTAATTAACCTAACACACAACTCTTTGGGGTAAGGAAAAAAAAATGGATTTCCTGGTGAAAAACCCATACAGAGACACTGAGCGAAAGAAGAACAGATAGCAGCCGTGCTACGATTAAATCAAGGACATTGGAGATGTGGGGGTAGAAGTGCTAACCACTACACTACCATGCGTTAAGTAATCCTTCAGAACTGTGCCTCATCTTTTGAAGAGTAGTGCCAAATTAAATCACAATCAATTTTGAACTGTTTTATGCAGAACTTTAAAAGAGCATCCTGTTAGAAAGAGAGGTGGTACGAGAGGATGAGGGACTGAGATCTTTGTCACATTACACCATTGCTTGTTTCCCAAATATATAAAAAGTATCAGTGCACATCTCTGCATAGCTCCATAAATTAACATGGGTTCTCAGAATAACAGCTCACAATGTACACTATTTTAATGCTGTTCCATGTAAGTACAGTAATCCCTTGCTACTTCGCGGTTCACTTTTCGCGGATTCACGACTTTGCGGGTTTTTAAATATAGTAGTAGTATTTCCTAGTCTAAGAACAACAAAACAAGTTTGGTGACTAAGTGCGTTGTAACACGGGCTGTGATTGGTACATGGGAGGGAGACGACAAATCACAGCTTCCTGCTTTCTAATCGGGCCCGTGATTGGTGCTTTGACTGATGCCCAGATCCCACAGCATCTCCCCTTGTCTCTCTGTCGCGGCCATTTCGCGTCAAGCTTTCTCGCTGAGCGGTTTACTTTACACTGTACTGTGTGTGATTTTTTTGTGGTTTCTTTGTGTTGAACTTTGCTTCAATTTTCACCCCCTGCAATGGCTCCCAAACGTGCTCCTTCTTCCAAGGCTGGTGCTGAGCCTAAACGCCATTCGATCGGTCCAATTTTGCAACAAGGTCGACGATGTCATGACCGCCTACAAGCTGCTCTTCGACCGGAAAAAGAAGCAGCGGCAGCAACTGCCGATCACAATGTTTTTGTAGCCTCGCAAAAAAGAGCCAGTTCCTACTACTACTACGGATACACCTTCGGAAACCGTGGAAGAGGTGCCCCAGGAAATGTCAGGTAGGTCCCTGTTATTAATAGAGTAAAGGGTGGGTTTAAAAACGCCCAAATACACGTTAAGTAATTAAATAAATGTGGTGTCCCTACTTCGCGGAAATCCAGTTATTGCGGCCGGCCTTGGAACCTATCTCCCGCAATAAACGAGGGATTACTGTAATCTTTTCTTTAATTTAATCCTTGAAATCTCATAAGTTGTAGCTACTGTATGATATGTGTAATTCCTAAAAATATGAATGGTGCAGGACAACAATAAACATCAGGCAAAAATGATGAAAAAAATAAACATTTAATCCCTTTTTAAATTTCTAGTTTTAATACTTTGGATATAAGAAATACATATTCAATTATATATACTGTACTACCATTCATAGATATCAACACAGTTATCACTGTGTAATAATAAATTATATGTGGTGCACTAACTTGTTTATTTCTTGCTTAAGAATTTCAAATAGTAAATAAGGGAGTTTTAAAAACTTTTTTCCTTTTCTTTCTTTTCTTGCTTCTTTCTAATGACTATATTTTTGACAGTGGAGCAGCTGGGAAATGCTAGCATCTACATTCACCAAGACATAACAAAACCTCCACAGTTTTATTTGTATAGCAGCCTATGTACAAGACAAATAGCCCTGGCTTCATTAAACACGGTTGTGCTAACAGAGGGCAAAGACAAAATCCAAGAAAAACAACAGGCTGGACCCCCAGCCACCTTACTTCAATTAAAACTGGAAACCTTTTTAGTGTTTTGCATTTTTCTGTGAGAATGCCTACTGCTGCATGCCACATAGTTCAAAATCTAAAAAAAGCTATATTGATTGGGTCATTACAGGCTTGTCTCTACCTCCAAGGCAGGCAAAGACCCTGTCCTAATAATGGTGTGTTGGAGGCATTATCAGTTGTCAGACTCTCTACAGTTCAGTGACCCTGTTATCTTCCTCTTAGAAACTGCATTTCAGTTTTCCTTTGAGAGCAGGGCCAAGCAATTAATAAAATGGCCATAATTTAATTTAAGAATGATGAATCCTTTGCAAAATTTTTCAATCCATTACTTTCCGTATTTTACTGTATGATCCAGAAAGTGGTTAAAAGATCAAGATGAATCAATGTACTTTTAATAGTGCTTTGAAAATGAGACTTGTGTTACATGCCACAAACCAAAGGTATAAATACTTTGTATAATTTTTATGTATAAATACATAATATATTCATATATACATACAGATAGATAGATAGATAGATAGATAGATAGATAGATAGATAGATAGA
>JANRMT010062820.1:4739738-4810266 GCA_026402145.1 Polypterus bichir lapradei
AGATAGATAGATAGATAGATAGATAGATAGATAGATAGATAGATAGATAGATAGACACTAGAACAATACTCTTTATATTAAAAAAAACTGGTTTGGTAAAGTTTGATACAATTTCAGGGTGATTGCTAGAAAAACAAATATACGGATTCAGAAGCATAGGTCTGCTTTCAGCTTTACTTTTAGGTCTATTAAGTATGCTGATTTTAGCATGTTAGTATGTTTTAAGCTGAGCAAACAGAACTTTCACTTTGTGACTCATTATCTAGATAGATGTGCCTTTCGCTCTAGGAGAATGAAGATGAAACATATTGGGAGGTGTTTTGTTTTATGAAGAGAGGTTTTGTGTACTTGCAGGTACAAATATTGTGTACCTACTGAGGTGATAAAGTACACCTTGCTTGTTGCCAGGATTAGTTAAAAAAAATCACACAAACATTAGAAATAGAGCCACAGAAGCAAAAACGATTAGCCACAAAATTTCCACTGTAACTGATCATAGGTACAGTATTTTTTATATCACTCTGTAAAACACTGAATAGTGAATAATGTTTGTTGTTATATAGTGCGCTGCTACCAGCACAATGCTTGCGTTCCAAAGATATTTTTCAACTAAAAAATAGGAACTCTGAGACATTTCTTGTACATTAATTACATTATACGTAAGTAATGGATATTTGCATACTTACTGTGCCACCAGTTGTAATTTTTGCTGCTCTCTGTATCCAAACTAGAATTCTTTGTCACTGTTTTACAACATGCAGGACATTTAACACTACCACACCTTTTTTTATATTCACCTATATGCAGCACTTTCTTAATAATTAAAGTTTTCCACATCATGTAGAATACTTTCAAAATGTGATTGCCCTTTGTTTGTGGTCAGATACATTTAATAATTTTTATAAAAAGACATGCATTACATAAGCAAAACAAATCCTATCAAGTGTATAAAACAGTACAGGATCTACTTGTGTCAAGAAATTTCAAGGCAGGTTCACAAAGCCTTGCTGGAAAAGTGCAATAGAAACCAAAATAAAACCAGACTAAGCTAATAGCTGCATGAAATACCCAAAGACTGGAAACAAAGGTGGGGCTGTCTTGAATATTTGTTCCTATGGGAGGAAAATTATACGCAACTGCTTTTGGAGGTATGTCATGTTAGTAATACATGTAGGATGTGATCCATTTCTTTGAATATTCTCTCTTAATAAAGACCCTTGATACATAATAAATAATAGATAAGGAATAGATTCAAATTGTATCTAAAAAAGCTAATCCTCTAGAGAGCCTAATCTTATTTTGAACGATAAGTATCATATACTGTACTTCTACAAATATGTGTGTTAGTTTTACAGAAAGTAAGCATTTAATATTTTCATACTAAAAAGGAGATACATTTCAAGATTAATTATTGCTACAGTTAAGAAGTAAAAAATGTAACAAATTTTTAAATTAAACAACTTTATATTCATAAAAAATGATTTAATAATTTAATTCAATTTAATTTACTCTTAAAAACATACTATACACTATTGTAAATACCACATAATAAATTAAGACACAAAATTGCATGCAACAAAACAAATTGTTAACACACTGAATATACCAACATACACAGAAATACTGCATATCTACTTTTTTAGGCTTTTAAAATTCTAGACTTAAAGTCTTCTGTCCTAAGTTTGCTAGCCAATGAGTCCCTTTTGTATTGTTACAGATTCTAATCTAAAGTAAAGGGAAAAGAATCAATAAAATGTTAACCTGTTAAATTTCAACAGTAGGTTTGAAAGGCACTTTCAATTTTAAAATTAATTCTGGATGCACTCTAATCTTTCAGCAAGTGGGTATGTTGGAGTGTAAGACATTTATTCACTACTGTGTGACAAAGGCACAGGAGGGCCTTGAAGTACTGGGTGGTAAACCGTGCAATACCATTTTCATTGGGGGACAGTGAACTATTATCTGAATTTATTACTGTATTTATTGATTTTTTTTCCTCACATTTAATGGATAGGAACAGATGTACTTGTGGATTTACTGTTTGATAAATTTTACTCCTTGTGTTTTAATGGATAAAAAACAATCTTATTCGCTTCAGTTTTAGAAGGGTTATTAAATGTGTTTGTGATTGTAATATGAATTAAGAAGCAGAGAAAAGAAGCAGACAGCACAAAAAAAAAACAAAAAAAACTGTCATACTCAAAAGTAATAAAAAAAAACAAAACTTTTTTATCTTGGACACACAATATACATAGAAGAGCGGCAGCGACAAAACTTTGTAAAGTCTTTGGCAGTAATATATTGTAGAATTAAAACTGAAATTAATCAGTGGGCAATCTGGGGCTATACAAGCATAAATCATATTGTTCCAAATAATATTACATTTTTTTTACAATTCTAATGAAAATTTTTATTTCCACCATTGTATTCTCAGGTGAAAATGCGTCGATCTGGAATGAAAGGACAATCAAGGGAAAAAACACTTTGGAAGAACAGGCAACTAAATTCATTGCTGCTTTTCACTTTCTGGATCACCATAATTGAAACTTAATCTAATGAAATTTTACTTTACTCCTGGGTTATTATACTGTTTTATTTAATAAAGATCTAGAAATATCTCATTTTTTTATTATCTTTATGATTCACTCAGGGCACCTTGCAGTCCTGTTTTGTGTAATCCACATAAATCAGAAGGTGATTTAGAAATCAAAGTCACTTGGTTCTTCAGTCTTATTATAGTAAGTGCACCTAAAATCCTTTAATGTCCTGTAACTTGTGAACTCTGCTTCCAAATCATAAAAATACATCCATCACCCTCCTGTGAATTTTGGACTAAAAGCTATTATTATATTAAAATATTTGCAAATAGTGATTTCCTGAGTCAGATGCAACAGCTGGAATTTACAAACCTAATCCTTTTCTCATCGTCTCTAATGGTAGGGTGTTAGCTCATCTGATTGCATGTATGCCTCACAAATGCTTAAAAACAAATGGGATGCATCACAGATACGAATGCATGTCCATAAATGGTGTAAGCACTACAAATTAATCAAGAATCTGCTTTAAATATGAAAGCTGTGTCTGTCCCTCATCAGGGTTTACTTTTGTCAAAAGAGCACAATGTTAAGAATCCTCTCAATAAATACATCATGAGGAGCTTTTGGACATAAGGGACACAACAACAGATATACTCGTAGAACTAATTGAACTACTGTGCATCTTTCAGGCTGTCCATTGCAGGTATTTGCTGAGTTCATGTAGTCTGAAGGACTTAGAAGTTAAAACCTTCCACAATACATTACAATACTTTACAACAAATGTATTCACTATTAACAAGGCCAAATGGTGTCTATTTAAGACATAGACATAAATACAAAAACTGAATTCAATTGAGGTGTAAGTGAAAATTACAATAAGAACTATTTAATCATGAAAAGAAAACTCTCTGTAATGCATACACAAATCCAATTGTTTGTGGCTGCAGCTTGCCATTTGCTGACATCAATAGCCCTTTGTTTTAACCAGACATCAGATCCACAAAAAGCTCCAAACTGTTTATGTCCATCACCTTTTAAAAAACAAAAGGTGGACAGGCGTCCCCATTTAAAATGCATATGGCTCAAGAAGAAGTTATACATGAGCCTCGCTGAACGAATACATGGTATGTAAACCTAAAGATTTTTTATGATTAAGGATTTTCTTTTTTCTTTAAAATTTTCAAGTTTAAGGGATACATCTTTTACTCCCTCCATTTGCACACCATTTCTTTTACATTCTGGTTGCAAAATTTACTGGATTTTGTTTTGATCTTGCAGTACAATTTAAAGCAATATAAATTTTTCAACCATGGAAAAAAAGTTAGGTTTTAGCCATCTACATGTGGAAAGGTTTTCCTCATCTTGCAAACTGCACATCTACTAGATGCTGCCTAGATGAAAAGACTAATAAGTTTAAATTGATGGAGATGGATCATAGCAAGGTTACTTTCTATCAATAAATTAGAATCTGCTTTTGTGGGACATCTCTTTTAGAATGGCCTTGTGTTAAATTATTCATTTTTCTCCAAAAGCATACTACTAACAGTGAATTAAAAACATCTGGTAAATAAAACAAAATTACATGGAGTTACTGATAAAACTAACATTATTTTAATTTCTGCAGGTAGCTTTGTTCTTGCAACAATACATCATTTTCAGAATAATAGCTCAATTAATTTTATTTTTATATAATATACTTCACAGCAGATTGGCTCAGAATGCTGCAAAGATGGTAAAAAATACAAATTTCCACAGAGATTACCACTCAAAAGACAAAGAAATACATGAAGCATATAACAATAAAAATAGGGTATATTGTAGGCAAAAATATTCTACTTTACCAATTTTTACTCTAGTTGAGATATTCAGAAATAGAAGACATTCATTCATTTTTCAAAGCCATTCTTCTTACTTTAAATTAAAGGCAACGCCAAACCCCTAGAGCATCAAGGCAAAGGCAAAAAACAATTTTAAATAGGATGTTACTTTACTGCTTACATAACCAAACACCCTGCCAATATAGTCAGTCAGTCATTACCCAACCCATTATATCCTAACACAGGGTCACGGGGGTCCGCTGGAGCCAATCCCAGCCAGCACAGGGCGCAAGGCAGGAACAAATCTCGGGCAGGGCGCCAGCCCACCGCAGGGCACACACACACACCAAGCATACACTAGGGACAATTTAGGATTGCCAAGGCACCTAACCTGCATGTCTTTGGACTGTGGGAGGAAACCGGAGCACCCGGAGGAAACCCACACAGACACGGGGAGAACATGCAAACTTCACACAGGGAGGACCTGGGAAGTGAACCCAGGTCTCCTTACTGCGATGCAGCAGAGCTACCACTGTACCACCATGCTGCCCCCTGCCAATATATATTTTTCAAAAAGGGGAGGAAAGTAAAGTAACATTTACAAAGCCTATAGACACAGGAAGAATGTAAGAGCTCCAATGATTGTGACAAGGCCTCCATATCTCCAGCCACGGGACATCGCAGCACTGATCACTGCACTACTATCATATCAAAATATAAATAAATAAATAACATACTTTAAGGTTGCTTATATTTCTTCTTAATATGCTGTAATTAGAATGATCACCATTATGATATGCTATTTTTATTAGGTCTGAGAAATTGAATGCATTCATTTTTGCAATTAATGTAGCCTGTTTAATTTGTTAAAAAATATTGTCGCATCCAGGGCTGGCGATGAGGCAAATGCCTTTAGGCAGTGCTCTGGTCAGGGTGGCATTTGTATATTTCAAAACAATAATACAAATAAGATAAGAGTGCACCTAAAGAATTACATACACATCCAGTACCATATTTATATACTTCCTTTAAAAATTTTATGAAAAAAGAAAACATGCCAAAATTCAAAGTGTAGCACTAGTGTTCATTTTCTTGATTTATACATACTGACCTTGGTGCAGGGGAATGGGAGGAAAGGGGGTGGTAAGGAAGGTTTAATGGCAGTCGTGGTGCAAGGATAGAGAAAAGTTGCAAATGTAAAAATTACGCTCTCTATTTTTTTCATTTCATATTTCTGTGAGAAGATTGAATCGATGTCATATCACATAAGTTCTAAATAAGTTATCTTTGAGGGGCACCAAGACCAAAAATAAGTTGCTAGTACCTCTATATTTAACTTGCCCGGACTGCTAGGTAGCTGAAAATGCTGACTACCCTAATAAAATGACAAAATTCTATAAAACAGAAATGCAATGACTCCAGTTTGCAGTATCTTAACTAATTTATGCAAAGAACATAAGCACCCAAGTAAGGGTTAGTTTTTAAGCGAGATAGCAGCTTTAGCAGATCTTTTTTAGCATGCCAAGAGCAAAGATGTAGGTATAACATTTTTTTTCTACCGTTTTTCTGTGTTGGAACTTTTGTAACCCAAAGGCGCACCTCAATTCTACCAACCACAAAAGCATTAAATCTATTCAAGTGCTAAATTGTCCCAAAAGGCGGAAAATGGGGCGTCGAAAAAAAAAAAGCATCTTGGAGTTTGCTGTTCGCAGACACAGCATTTAGTGAGCACTTTGGATGCATTTTCCAGATACTTTGTCCCTTTGCACTGACCCAGGGTCAGAGGCAACGCGTTTGCCCACTGTCCCTCAGCTCTGCAAGAGTCACTGGCAAACATGCACCCAGGCAGAATGACCCCTGACACATCTCCTGGCTGCTAAAGTGTGGCAATCACAGAGCTGCTTTTATGTTGTCTACCCCAGGTAGTCCCGTCCTCCTCAGACAGGTCTCAACCACTTGAGGAGTGTGTCTCGCTCAGCTTAGGATCCAGGGGTACTACACTGTTATTTCCACAGCACACCAGTTGAAAAACACTTGTGTAGAGTATAATTATCGAGTCGCTGACGGTGATGACCAATTGAGGATGGTATTTGTGGAGTTTTAACACAAGTTTTAATGTATGGCCATTTAAGAGATGCTTATTCTTTCAATTAAATCAGTCTTCAGCAATGCATTCAAAGTCAAAAGTAATTTTGATTGTTTCATTTTTACTTTGACACATCTGTATCTCATATGCTATGCCAATTTCAGAATTAATACATTGGCCTCATTTTCTTACTGCCTTCTTTTCAACTTGCCTTTTTGGAAGGCATTCAAATTCAGGTTGTAGTTGCTCAAGTAGGATTTTCTTAAAAGTTCGGGTTTCAGGTCATTGTTTAAGTTTAAACTTTGCATTTTTTTTAATTTCTTTGTGTTGATTCTACATTAAATTAGTGATTTAGTGTTTATTTACTTGATTACATGATTAATGTTTCATTTTATAATGATATGTTTTAATATTAGATGCAATTAATCACGATTAATAAGCTGCCAGGCAAGAGGAAAAGAGGAAGTCCTAAGAGAAGGTTTATGGATGTGGTGAGAGAGGACATGCAGCTGATGGGTTAACAGCGCAAGTTGCAGAGGACAGAAAGATATAAAAAGAGATGATCTGCTATGGCGACCCCTAATGGGAACAGCGAAACAAGATGAAGAATTACATTAAGGTGACCATCCGTCCCCGTTTTCCAGGGGCAGTCCCCTTTTTCGGACAACTGTCCCCACTCAGAAACATGTCTCCGTTTTGTCCCCGGTTGAAGATTTCGTCCCCGGTTTCAGCTGGTTCACTTTTTTGAATGTATCTCATCACCATGATAATTTGAACTCGGTGCGCGTGCACGGTGTTTTGACGGAGGTCATGCTTTACCACATCCTGCCACTTTGGCGAGAAATCACGTGATAAGCTTTCACTTTGTACTCTGTAGTGTTTAGAGTCCCTACTCGTGATCTGTATGTAGATTCTACGCTCCTCTAGCCCCAACAACCTCCCCCCAATGTCCCCGGATTGGCCCAAAAAATTCTGGTCACCTTAATTACATACATTTATGCAATTAGTTAATTTTTTAATTGATTCCCAGTCCAAATTTTTACTAAATCTGATGTATCAGAAATCTTTATTAATGTGTTATTAACTGTATATCAGCCGGTACCGTGAGGTGTGAGGAACCTTGCTAATTCTTTAAAAAGAGAAATAGAAATGAATAATTAGGAATTAATATTCCTAGTATGTACTCAAATTCAGACTCTTTCACAATTTTCAAATGTTGCTGGACTGCAAATGACACTTTAACATGTCTTGTTCTAACTAACACATGCTCAAGAAAATAAATTGTAAAGGCAAACTTAGTTATCTGTCTGAAGATATCCTTTAATAAACTGGAACCCCAGCCAGTTAGGGCCGAAGCTTAACTTAGTATCATGTATTCTAAATTAGAGTACTGTATCTTTAACCTCTGTACTATTTAACGTTAACTAATTGGTATTTTTTTATTTAAAATATGAAAAATACATAGATTCTCTGCATCTAAAAATGTGTTCTTGTTTTTGCAGGATCAGCTACTTTAGTTTGCTTTCAAAGTTTTTCTGCCAAACCTAAAAACACCTAAAAACATTTCAGTACCTATAATTAACCAATTACCATAAAAGACAGCTGAACTTCCAGAAAACTGACTTAAAAAGTTCTAGAATGATTAAAACGGTGCAATAAATATTCCAGAGGATTGTGGATTCATGTGCTTCCTTGCTGTAGAAAAAAACCTGAAAATAACATAACCCTCAGAAAATCGTGACATGTGCAAGGCCTGAACAACAATGTGGAAATGCTTTAATTGGGGCGTCTGTTCTTATTGGGCCTGCTCAGTTAATGCTGGTCAATAAGATGTTTTGTTATCTCACAATAAACACTGACTGTTCCAGTGGTTTTTTTTCTTTCCAGTTTTGGGTATTCTTAGAATAAACCTGCACTTTCAATTATATGTGCGTGTGTGACAACAGAAAGACATCACTTTAAAATAGCATTAATTTTATCCACAAGTCTGATAAAAAATGTAACAGACTTGTCTCTAGGGCATTAGGTGTTTCACTTATGCTCTCTATCACTTTTGGGTCTTAACAACAAACCAAGAAAGTCAGAAGAGTCCAGCATCTGACACTGCCTACATATATTTCGTTATTATATCCTGGTGAATAAAATGTGTGCAATAAAAACCCACAAAGTTATTACTTCTGTAAATCAATAGGCTTCTAGCATTTCATATTGCTAATATGATTTGGATTGGGCGATTCATTTCTGATTTATCGTGTACACTCACTTCTGGACAGGAAACAGACATTACTCTGAAAGTGGTCAAATTATGTTCCGGGAGCCTAAAATATGCAAGTATATTTCAACCTCAAACTCAAAATTTTAATTATGTTACAGTACCTTCCCTTATGTATAAGGTTTGTGTAAGGAAAGTAAAAAGACATTGTTTTTTGTACATATAATTATAGGTTTTCAAAAAGGTTTACTAAACTCTTATGCTACACCCATTCCTGAGTCTTGCTACATACATACCGAGGAAGCCATAGACAACAGCCTCACCTACCCCTTCTCTCATATGCACTTTCCAAGAGTAATTTATATAGAATAATGGCAAATCATTTTAGCTTGTGTGTTTAGGCTTCATCTCATGTCCAACCACAAGATTTGCCTTTGACCAAATCAGGCTGTCTACATACTGTATATGCTAAACGCAAATTGGATCAAAAATGTCAATTACATCAGCTTCAACTCTTAAACCAAGACCAAAATGTAAACATTGATGGGTTACACTGTGGTATCTGTAAATTGTTATGTAATGTCAAAGGAAGCTTTCTTCCATGAGACATTAAAAAAAGGCATTTAAAGAAAAGGGAAACACAAATTTGAATATTGTAATGTAGGTGAGTTACACAGTTGGGAGCTTCTGCAAATAGTGAATGTCTTCTGTAATACTTTCGTTTGTATTTGCAATGGAAACCTCCCATGTCTGTTGTATGATTATTTAATTCCCCTGATGGTTTCATAACAATATTTCTTTCTCATATTCTGTTATACTGTTGA
This sequence comes from Polypterus bichir lapradei, assembly GCA_026402145.1. Taxonomy (NCBI): domain Eukaryota; kingdom Metazoa; phylum Chordata; class Cladistia; order Polypteriformes; family Polypteridae; genus Polypterus; species Polypterus bichir. Next base: position 4,749,215 of record JANRMT010062820.1, read on the forward strand.
AAATACATTATTCTCCATGCACCCTTTAATGTGCTATATTACAGTAGGAAGTGAAAAACATCCATCCATCCATTCCGCTATATCCTAACACAGGGTCATGGGGGTCTGATGGAGTCAATCCCAGCCAACACAGGGCACAAGGCAGGAAACAAATCCCAGCCAGGGCGCCAGCCCATCGCAGGGCACACACACACCCCAGGGACAATTTAGGATCGCCAATACACCTAACCTGCATGCCTTTGGACTGTGGGAGGAAACCCACATACAGGGAGAACATGCAAACTCCACACAGGCAGGACCCGGGAAGCAAACCCGGATCTCCTAACTGCGAGGCAGCAGCGCTACCCAGTGAGCCACCGTGCCACCCGTGAAAAACATTCATATATAAAATTATGCAAAAATTATCACAGTTCAGCAGGAGACAAAAAATATTTTTAAAATTTCAAAGGTGCAGAACACTAGATTCTTGGTAAAAATTCTTATGAAACTCTTAAAATCTGCAATGGTGAAAATACCTTAGCGCTAATAAAGAAACAATTAAAATCCAGTGACCCTCTCTGTCTCTAAACATGCAGGTTTTAAAATCGTTCCAAAGATAAAATTGGTAAGCAAATGTATTATCACAAAAAAATTTCTAAACAAAATTCAAGAATAACTTCAAAACATAAGTTTCCCCAAAGTGAATATCAAACTATTTCTCATTTGATTTTCTCTCATGTAAAGTTGTGGATAGGAACAGTAAGTTAAGCAACATTGAAAGGACTTAAAACGCAAAGACATAAACTAACAATATATGATAAGCAGATTATCTTGGAGTGTATTACATGATAATAGGATTTATTACACTTAAGAGGGATGATCATTCAGTCTTCACTTCTCCTAAGCTACTTCAGATAAAACTGCACAGCTGTATCTGAAATGAAATCTACTTAATCATACTTAGTGAATAATCTTTCACCATTTTATCTTTGTTTTTAATTAATAATAATATGAAAAAATGTTTGAACATACCTGGAGGCAGCTATTTCCACTTTTGTTCTTGCAATAGCTGCAGCTCTCTGGGCTCCCTCAACAGCTCTATCCACTTTTTCTTTAGTTTTTGTGTTTTTAAGGGGTATTAGTTGCTTCCTAATTCCTCGCACTAAAACATTATTTTTATATTTTCCTTCTTCCTTTGTACCATCTGGAAATATTGTGCATCCATATCCATGCCTTTTGTTGTTCAACCATTCTCCCTCGTACTTCATTCCATTGGAGCGCTCACTGACACCAAACCCACTACGTTTGTCATTCTTCCACTCTCCCATATATGATTCAGTTGTTGTGGCATCAACATGGTCTTCCATAGGATAATACTCATCTGGTAAATCTCCATCCCCAAAGCTAATTGTGGAGTTGGCATCACTGGAGCTAATGCGGCTCATAGTGGCGTCACTCCGAGCAGAGCTTCGTTTACTTGATATGGATGTTCTAGATTCCGATTTGCGGAGCTTGAGATTACCAAGGAGAGACCCTCTTCTAAACAGGCCCTTTTTCTTACCAGTCATGACTTCACTGTCACTGTGAAAATTAAGGACAAAACCTCCTCTAGTTCCAGCCGGACTGTCTGTTGTGATGTCATGCAGAACAGTGCCATTGCTTTGCTCACTGCGAAGTGATGCTAAGGATGTGCGAAGCGGAGAACGAATTACAGTCGCCATTCCATAAGGCACACTCTGTCGTACTCCATAACCATGTCTCATTCCTCCCATCCACTGGCCCTGGTACGTACCTTACGGAAAAACAAACATTAATTAGAAATACAAAAATAATACAAAAAATAAAAGAAAAAAACACAAGTTATAATTAATTTTAAATGTTAAGAAGCTTCTAGGTTAACCTTTTTGTGGCAGGTGGGAGGAATTTGGTACAAATTTGTTAAAATACATTATCGATCTGTTCTTGACTCTACTTTTCTCTTTGTAAAAACTTGATTGCTTTGTATGGAGTGCAATAAAATTAATAAAAAAAAAATACATTATAGAGAAATTTCATCATTTTATGAAAGCCAGGAAGCTTTACTTCTAGTTTATGGACCCATGAACTGTCAGCTAGCCCTTTTACTAGCAGGAAATGTTTGTGAAAACTAATCAGAGCTGAGAATTTTTCTTCTTAAACCTGTAGATCAGGAAAGTCAGATCACGGCGTGACTTGCTTTTTTTACCTTTATGTAACATCTTTCTTAGTGGACACCATCCTATTGTACTCTCAAATTGTATTATTTACCACAAAACCACAGCTAGGCTTTATTGCTGATTTACTGTACATGACTCACACCCTGAGGACTTATTTCCAGCTATAACCCTGTTATTTTTAATCTGATTCTTAGGTCATCACCTTTGTAGGCCCAATGGACTTTGTCAACATCTGTTCATTTTAAATAGCCCTTATCATATTCAGACATAAAAAACAATTCAATAGTGTTTCTATTAAATAATACATTTTCTGTACTAGGGTGCAACAATATTTTTATTCTGTGTAAGTTTATATTCCACTTAACAGCTTTGGATTTAGAGGATGCTGACTGCATTATCCTGTAATTGCCAGTAGCTGTTGGTTGCGTGTACTCTTGACTACATCTTTATAGTGCACTATTTTTAATTTGTGGGTAACAAAACTAGTAACAAACACATTTCAAACAAAGCTTTTCAGTTTAGTTTAGCAGTACACATGATGTTGCTCAGAAGTACAAGATTACAGATTGAACTACAATGCACCACATAGTCATGTGACCTGTTCAGCCTGCAGTACTACCAGAGGAAAGGGCAGTGGCACTGGCATTAATTCACACTGGCACAAGGACCGTAATTGATTAGTATTTGTGATTTTACATTTATTAGCTACAGTTCATTCAGAAAAGTGCAGCTTTAAGACCAATGAGAAATCTTAAAAAAGGTATACATTTACCAAGATGAGACAATATTTAAATGAAAATAAATGTATATTTTATTATCTGACAGACTGAAACATCTAATTTTCCAACCTGCTCATCTTTACAAATCCGCCTGGTACAAAATAAAATGTACAATGAAAATAAAGACGGGGATAAAAATCAATACATTTGTTTAATGTGATATTTTTCGTAGTGATATTACATGAGGACAAGCAGTGATATTTTTTAATTTCTGCATCATCTAACGCTATGGGAATTTATACAACATACGTAATGCTTACAGGATAATGTCTGTTAGCATGAACAAAGAAAAAACTTGAATAATACATGAACATAACAACATACATTCTAATAGATGGCATACCTTAGCCGTTAGAAAATCTGCTGCTTTTTTTTCATTGCAACAAGAGTTTCAATAGATAATCCGTAATATATTTGTCATTTGTTCAAAAATAAGTTTTAGTCTTAAAAGTGTGTACAAATACATCACACCAGTATATAAAAAAAGTCTTAATTTTTAATTATACTGTGATAACAGATTTTAACTATACCGCCCACTTCCATTATGATTTACATTTTCTTCTTTCATTTTTCCCTGACCTAATTCTTCATTATTTCTATGTTGATTTTCTTCTCTATGAGGGTTCTGAAACATGCTGATTTTAATTCTATCATTTACATTCTTGTAAAATATGTATGTAAGGATGAAATATTTTCACATCCTTTGTAATGCTATGTTTGTTTATATTCAGGAAGAAGTCAAAGATATTCTCAAAAAAACAAAGAAGGGATGTTACGACTTCTCCACAATAAACAATATTCAATGTTTAGACACTAGGTCTAATGATCAGTCCACCACGTGTTATCCATGTAAAAGAGCCATTCATCCCACTTTCCACAAGATATTCATGAGACCATAAAAAATGTACGGGATACTTAAAATTATGTTGAATTTTTATCAATTTACAGTCTCACATTTATCTAACAGACAGAGCCAGATCTGCTTATCTAATCTCCCAGTTTGATGATAAACCATTGGAATGGGCCTCTACCATGTATGACAGTAATCGCTTTTGTTGCTTTTCAATTGATCTTTGATGTTCCATTCTGCTCTGAGATATCACTAAACACATTACTAGAATTTACACATGGCAATAAAATAATTAGTAAATATACTGTATAGTTACATTCTGTATGTTAGCTGCTGAGACTGGTTGGCAAGAAACTATGTTACTTTTTTTTTAAAAAAACGGATATAGCCTATGAGATTAAGGACAAATTGGCCTTCCATGATGCAAGAGATGATAGATGACTTGACTGATTTGGTACAAAAGACTGATAAAATACTGACAGAACACAAACTACAGTGCAGAATGGATGGGAATTCTTGTGTAGTAGCCAGCTGTAGTAGACAAAAGAGAAACTAGTGTCTAATCTTCCAATCGATGGAAAACTGTATGGTATTTATTTGTTAGAATTCAGTACACCTCCAAAGAACTCACATATACAAGAAGTCCTTCAACAGGAAACACTTTTTTGTCATTCATTCACCCATTCCACAATCAATTAATTAATCAGATGCTAGAAGGGAATGCGGAAAAATCTAAAATCCTGAAAATATTTTTTTGAAGATTTTCCCTCCCACTGCCACCTTCTTCCAATGATAAGTCTCCCTACTCTAACCCTACTACATCAACAACTCCCAATACGTCAATTGGAATGGCCAGTGACAAGTCTACTTATGACCATCAGTGTGGACTCTCCATAACTGAACACCAAGCAAGGAGACAACTGAGGAAGCTACACACATGAAAAGCTGCGGGTCCAGAAGGAATCAGACCTCAAGTTTTAAAGCGTGTGCTGACCAACTTTGTGGTGTCCTCTGTCACCGGTTCATTCTGTCCCTAAGGCTTCAGAAAGTGCTTCTGCTGTGGCAAACATCTTGCATTGTTCCTTTTCCAAAGATGGCAGGCGCCTCTTCACGTAATGACTACAGACAAGTGGCATGTACATCTCATATCATTAAGACCTTTGAGAGACTTGTCCATGGACTACATGAGTCCTCTTGTAGAAGACCACTTGGAACCACTGCAGTTTGCCTATTGGACAAAAACTGGAATGGAGGATGCAATTATCTATCTGCTCCACAAGGCTTATTCTCACCTGGACAAAGCTGGCAGAACTATGAGGAGTCTGCATTTTGATTTCTCCAGCGCACTCAGTACCATCCAGTCATCCCTGTTAAAGGGTAAACTCAGAGATATGCAGGTGGATGAACCTATGGAGTCCTGAGAAATGGAGTATCTGTCAGGCAGACCGCAGTTTGTAAGACTCAAGGACTAATATAGATATAAACAACACTGGAGCACCACAAGGAACAGTACTGTCTCCTTTTTTATTCACTCTGTATACATAGCACTATAAATATAACACCAATTCATGGCACTTGTAGAAATTAGATGATTCTGCACTTATGGTGTGTATTGATAAAGGGGATGAGACAGGTGTCAGGTGGGGAACTTTGTTTATTGGTGCAAAGGGAACTGCCTGCATCTATCTATCTAATATTAGGTACGCATTGACTTCAACAATTTAAGCCAGTAATAAACGGGCAACACAAACAGATAATCCAGTGGAGTCCCTACCATAGGATTTACTTTATGAGTAATATTTTACCACTCTGAGGCTATGGATCTGCACTGGCAATCAGAAGGTAAATGCCAAAAAAGGACTCTGCTCTGTTGGACCACTGAGCAAGGCCCTTACCCTGCAATATGTGAGCGCTTTGATTAGTGATAAAAGCGCTATATAAATGCAAAGACTTATAATATACTATTAGTATGCTATTCCATAAGTATGTACAATTCCAAGATCTCTTTAATGAAAATGATCCTTAGAACTACCACCATGCAGTAAATATGATAGTTCTATAGAGCTGATACTCCTTTTAGCAAAGGAAAAATGTATATCTTGTCAAAACCCAAAAAGTGAAGCCAGGAAGCAATATATTCAAGAGCATTTTCAAAATGTATTTATTGCAGCTTCCAGTAGCTTGACTGTGGATTTTTTTTTTCTTTGTAGAAAAGGTGGTATAAGGCATATCAAGTGTATTGATTACGGGGAACTGAACCAAATAAACATAAAAAATAATGATCCATTTCCTGTAATCTACTCCTTGTTAAATCAGGTTACTGGTTGCACTATATTTATTGAAGAGGATCTTCACAGTGCTTACAATTTCATTTGAATCAGGGAGGGATATACAGTAATTGGAAGATGGTTTTTATAACAACTACTGGATATTATGAATAGAAAGTAATGTCCTATGCATTAGCAAATTAACTTGTGGTCTTTTAACCTTATGTTAATGACATCTTTCGTGACATGTTATGTATTTATGTTTTGGTTTAAATAGAACATGCATCCATTTTCTCTAAGAATCTAAATTTGCATATTTCACTTTTGACAGAGGTGCTACTATAACTATGAGACAATCATTTGTAATATCAGAAAAATGTGAATTTCACAGAGACATAATCTTGTTTCTCATATATGAAATAGCCTGTTATCATGTGTATACACATGGGGTACAGCTTAATGGCTCTTATAACCATAATTCTCTGCCACTCCAGGGGTTAATGCTGTATTCTAATGCCTTCTTTTCTCTTCCTCCTTCTGTAGACCGGAAGATTGCAGTCAAGCCTGATTATAATACCACTGACATCACATCTGGTGTCATTCCACCTAGACCTGTCCACTGCCTGCCGGGAGGACTTAAGACCAAAACATCCACCATCTTGAAACAGTTCAACTGGGAACTCATGTCTGGAAAGACGTTTCTGCAATTACTGTGTATTTTTTTTTTGTGATTATTTCACTTCAATTATACGGGTTCACCAGGGTGGTGCCCCAACTCTTTATCATGGTCTGTCTGTTCTCTTACATGGTAGGGGACTGTACCAGCAAGTACAGAGATTTTTTAATTCTGACAGTTAATATCACCTGGGGCATCACGTATAAACAGTCCGTACGCACAAAAATGTTGCGTTCGAACGTTTCCACGTTCAAATCACGAGGTATAAAACCTAAACTTGGCGTAAAGCCAGACACGTTTTTAAGGTAGCTCTAACCCTGGCGTACACAAGTTCTCCTCATGGTTTTGCAAACTGGCGGTACCCAGGGTCAAAGCAGTGCTACTATTCCTGTGTGGTTACTGTTTCTTTTTCAGATCCACATCCCTGACGCGGCTTTATCATATACACTGAAACTAACTGCATATTGTTTATTAGTTTAAGGCATTTGATTGTAATTAACTAGTATAATGGTCCACAGAATGGTCTAACTATTCCAAATACCATAGCTGCTTTAGCGTTGTTACTCTCACTGCACCTTCTTTTTCTTCTTTCAGCTGCTCCCGTTAGGGGTTGCCACAGTGGATCATCTTTTTCCATATTACTCTCACTGCACCACTCGGAGTATTTATATCACTGTATCTGAGTGGGGACTCACAGCTCAGCAGCTGACTGGAAAGAGAATTATCGGGATACAGAATCAAGCACACTCTGCATCAGCCATGCTGCCTATTGAACTGCTCTCATACGGCAAACGTTTCAGAGCCTTTCCTCACAGTTCGGAAACAGTTTCATCCCAAGAACTATAAACGCACTCAATCAGTCCATCAAGTGCTCCTTGTAGAACGCTTTGTACTTATAAGTACAATCACCTCACTGTAAACTTGCGATAAAGTTATAATATTGCAAAACCTGAGCCACTTTATAAAGCGTGTATTTACATATGATGATAATATCATTTTTAAGATGAAATGCAGCAAAATATTTTTATTATATTAAACAGATAAATCTTTAACTTTATTTAAATAATCTATATTGGTGATAATTAAACATATGAGGACACGGTGCCACACCGCTATCTGGTGCGACACTGGAAGGATAGATGGATAGAATAATTAAACACGTACTACAAAGATATTTCAATGTTCCTTAAAAGTTTTGAAGAATCGGCGTTCTAAGCTTGCAGATGGCTTAATGTCTATTACAGGGCTGATTGTGTGGCAATTGGTTACTGTACGAAAGAAAAGGAAGGACAGGAATTGGAGGTTAGTACGTTTGAAAGAGAAAGTACTGCTGCAATAAATTATTTCATTGAAGGTCACGCACGGCAAAGCAAGCATCTTGCGTGAGGCAGGAACAATCACTGCGCCACCATGTTCCCATGTTTAATAACACGCTTTAACTCCTATCATCATGAAAATGATATCACGTATACATCTCAGTATTTTAATTATTCAGAGAGCTGTAACATCACGAATGTAATGGATTCTGATGTCCTGTCAGAGGAAGAGAAAGCCCGGAAGCACGTAGTGATTCACACACATAGAGCACATAGAAGATCAAATACAAAACAAAGCATTTAATGTGCTACTTTAGTTACAATGGGAGTTGAGAAACTAGTAAATTCAATGATTTTAAGATGAAGTTTATGATGTTCTGCTTTAATGACAAAATAAACTATGTAATTAAAGTGGAAATTTCAAGATTAAAGTTGACATTTCGAGCTTTTTTCCCACTGTGTGTCTATTTTTTTTTCTCTGTACCCTAATAAGCTTTCATATGACACTCAGACGGTGGGCTACGACTTGCCTTTTCACAGCGATTTTGATATCTGATATCTTATTTCAGGCACCATGCGACTTTGTGAACTTGAGCTTTCGAGTTTCACTCGACACTCTATGTCACTCGATCAACTTCCTTTTGTTGTTTATACCATTTTTTAAACCAACAAATAGTAAGTTTTTCCTAGCCTCCATTTGGTTTTCGCTGAAATTCTTCTATTTTCCCCCTGTGCTTTTGCCATTGTCTTTTCACAGAAGGCTGAGCTTAAGGGCTGTTTATATTGATTTGCATATTCAAAGAGGTGTAATTCTGAGAGGAGTTGGTGCGGGACAGCAGGCGTGTGCACATGCGTTACTTTTCACGCTGACTGGGATTTATGGAGCGGAAGAATGTGGAAGTGGGCATTTGCACAGATTTATGCATCTGTGTTCTGTATGAACATTTCCGCTTTTGTGCTTACGCCATGTTACAGTGTGAATTCTACGCACGCCATTATACATGAGGCCCCTGGTCATTAAAGACTTCAGTACTACTATCTTTCCTATCATTTCCTTGAGAAGAAAGTCCCATGAAAAGATTTTATTGGACACCCAAGGCACAAGAGGCTTTCAAATATTTAAAGGTCCTATTCACTACTGCCCCAGCGCTAAGACATCCAGGTCCTTGTCAAAAATGTATTTTTGATGTCAACACTTCTAGTATCAGGATGTTGCTATTCTCTCACTAATTTTTTCTTGACACTGGTTTAGCACATTGCCCTTTTCTCTAGGAAATTAACAACTAGAGAACTATTAAACTAGCACTGGAAGAAGGTAGCCAAATTTCCATTTGTTATATTTACAGATTGCACAATTCTTATGTATTTCAAGATAAGACACACCATGTAGGCATTATTCTTTAGACAGTTTAACTTCATATCTTCCTAACAATTAGGGGTTTCAATGATCCAAACTTATTCTTTCTTTGGGTAAATCTCATACTACTTTAGTACTTCTGTACAATACAGTCTAGTGGAAAGCATAAAAGCTTTTCAAAGTAGGGTACCCCATCCCATGGAAAAATATTATGTCCCTCATGAACTCAAAACTACAATATTTGAATGGATTCAGTTATGTTTGGGTATCCTGGCATCATACAAATGTTAGAATTAATTAAAAGATTTTTGGTAGGAAAAAAATGCAGCAGGATCCTCATGATGATGTCTCAGTATGTGAAGCCTGTAGCAAACCAAAACTGTCTCAGGTCTACCTGTCGGTTTACCACACATCAATAGGAAGATATTACTACGGAATTACTGATTTACCTCTTCTCGATACACTATCATTTTGGCTGCATTAGACTAAAATAGTGTGATAATGAATGAATGGGCAGAGTTGTATAATAATCTGATTGTATTTTTTTTAAACATGAGACATTACAAATAAAATGACACCTTCTGAGTTTCTGCATGGGCAGAAGTCACCACTGTTTTTTTCTTCCGTCTCCTCTTCCACACTTTTTGTGGCAAATTAGCTTTACCTTTTGGTTTACATTCAATGTGGCAGCTACTACACAGGAACCTAAAGATGGTGGAAACATCTGCAAAGTGGTCTGTCTGTTCATGGTACAATATTGTCCTGAAATATTTCACTTATAAAATCACAATTTTATCTAGCAAAAATCATACACTGGAGCCATTACATACTTACAAAAACTCCTTGACACCTGTATGAGAAAAGGTGCTAAAAACCCTAAAGTACAGCCACATGGAAAATAATTAGGATGCAGCCTGTTTCCTATAGTCAACATATTGGTAAATTTCAAATGTGGATAATTGCTGATTAATATGAACATGCATATTTCACACAATAGCAATGAGTTCCATTTGCAGCCAACTACTGAATACCGAGTTAATAATTTTGCAGCTTTTATTGTATTTCAATAATTGCTCCTTGACATTGCTGCAAAGAGTAACACCAAATCACTTCACAAACACACGTAATCTCCCAACATTTATATTGTCCAATACAGAACTTCTTGTTCTAAAGTAAATGTCACTATATAAGAAGACAAGGCTCAATTAACTTCAGACCTTTTTATGCCTGTTTACCTCCTTGAACTTGCTGCTTTCACTCTGCACCATTAGGGCCACATCTACCCTCATAACTTTTTTTCGTCTCTTTTCCCACTCATACAGTACCTGTTAGATCCCATCAAAAAGAGACACATTCATTGATACAATGGATATAAAGGCTGAGGGCAAATGGACCAAAGTCTACCTTTAATAATTTTGACCCCATCAACTAGCTAGTCTCTTCTTACTACACTACTTCAAACGTGAACTGTATTGACGGCAGACAATCCAATCGGATATAATGGAGGATGATTCTGTAAGAAAGAATGCAATAGTGTGTCTTGTTACCAGTTTTTAAATAGTTAATTATGCTTATTATGGCTTACATCTATGAAGATTTAACTGGACTGATAAATAAATTGAGCAGACAGGACTATTTTTCAGATGGTACTTTTGTAATTATGTTTCATCTGGATTTTTGAAGTATATACAGTATGGATACAAATGTGGTGATGTGGTGATCAAACTCTCAATAAATGCACAAAGCAAAACCTTTGGTATACTCATAACTTTCCTAGGCTAACCAGAAAAGAAAATTAAAAATACTTAATAAAATACTAAATTCAGATCTTGAATACTGCTGAAATTACAAGGATGTAATCTCTTTTCAGTCATTTCATTCCTAAATCAGAGGATGGTGCTTTCAGTTCAAACCAAATCTCATCAGAATAATGCTTTGACTTTGAAATAGGAAAGATAATATGAAATGCTTCTTTAGATAATAATACATTTCCACACTTTTTCCTAATAAAAAAAAGTCATTTCTTTAATTATTTAATTTATCAATTGCATAATCCAAATTAGGATTCTGGGTAGGTTAGCCCTATGCTGCCAATGCCAAAAACAAACCAGGAAAGAATCCTTGGCACCAGTCCATCATAGACAATTTATGTTACCTAAAGTTTTGTTTTTTAAATCTTATAAGGTATACAATGAATTTTAACAGAAGAACAGACATTATCCTAAAAACCACTGTAATAAAATTTGACTAAACATCCTCAAGATATGTGTACCTCATGATTTTATAATGCCAGGCTGAAAAAATGACTTGAACTAGTCTAAACATAAAGATTACATCTCTCTAAAAATTAAATTTATTTTGTGTCAATTAAATTCTAATCAGGTATTACTTGGATTCCAAAAATGTATTCAAATATGAACACCAGGTTACTAATTGATGCTAAATCTTGCATAAAGCAGACCAATTACTTTATTTATACATATATATATCATTTAAAAAGCATAAGCCAACTGCACAGCTCAAATGTCAGTCTAATTTTACAACAACCGAACTGCAACTATGGAGCAGAAGTTCACACAAGTGTTCCCCAAACGTCTTATTACTTGATAATCTAAGTATAGTTCAGCTAAACGCGGCATGCCAGGATATATCTATGCCAACGACTAGTTAACACACACAAATCTTCCTCAGTGCCCACCCTTTCATTAACAATATACCTCTTACTTGCACCTTTCAAGAGTATATTGATGCTTTAATAATTTTATATTATCACATCTGGAAATCTACCATTTTCTCTTTACTTGCATATTTTCTGTTTTTGTACTCGTTTATATTCTCAAGCCCAGTTATTCCAATTCAGAGTCAAGAGCAGCCAAAGCGTAGCCCAGGAGCACCAAACACAAGGCGGGAAACAAATCTTACAACTCGATCACAGGCCACATGGCACACCCACTAATTAATCCACCTATTGTATATATCTTTATGGACGGGATATGGGATATAAATAAAATGTATTATTATTATTATTATTATTATTATTATTATTATTATAAGAGTTAAACCGTTGTATGTGGAAAAAAACCCAAGTAAACTCAGCCAGAATGTTTAAAATTCACACAAACAACAACCAAGCATAGCTTTCCAACCCAGGATGCTGGATCCGTGAGGCAGCTCCTTTCATATTTACTTTATTTTCACAAGATTTTTATTTACACAGAATACTAACTGACTCTCCTGTGCTGCCTATCAGGACCTGCTGTCAGTGCTTTTTCTGATTTTGCGTCTGGACGTATTATTTGCATTTGCCTGTAAATGAGTATGCTATTAAAGTGTGCTTTGTTACCTTGTTGCTTTCAATTGGGTGCTTTGAAAAATACCAAGAGTAGGTGTGTTCTGAAAGGCACTATATAATTCAAGCCTGGATTGAAATATCTGAATTGGCTTGTCTGTTGGTAATAGTGACTAGACCCCAGTATGTATACATGGATTATGATTGATGTATGATGTTAGGGTAATTAAAGGCACACATCCCCAAATATTTAAAATGTAATTTTGGGAGCTTTTTGATAACCACACTTAGTGTCGGTATGCCCAAAAGGATACTATATTAAAATAAACATTAACATATGCATAATGACTGACATGGATTTTTTCTAGACATACTGATGATTGAAACCCAACACTGGAATGCATGGATTGTGGATCCACTACATGCAGATTAAGGTCATCTGTCCTCTGTAAATGTCTATATAGTGAATTTTCTCTACTGAGTTTTAATCCTGTAAATCTCCTAAGAAAAGAAAGCAGAAAATCTTACAAAGCTCACATTCAATTACTTTTTCACCCATGTGAAAAGTGAGGAACTCTGTGTGTCCATCTTAGTCACTGACTAGTGAATATTCTATCAAGTCTTCAGTTCCAAAGGAGTGATTACAGTTAACACTGAACTTTTCCCACCTGCTGTCAAAGTTAGAAAGTGTGATATTTAAACTTTGCCTGGGTTCAGATTTTTGAGGTGGCATGTATTTGTATAACAGAAAAAAAACTAACACGTATTCACGTACATCACCACTTTCATGAATATACTGAGGCAAAGTAAGAATTTTATGAGATGTAAGGTTCAATATATGCAATACCTAATATTTATATGGAAGCATTCAAAATGTGTAAGATTCAATATAGCTGGTAAAGGGCTACTCTGTGTCACTACCTTTTAACTTTACTTACACAGTCTACATGCACATCCCACTTTCTGTCGCTACCAATATAATACAACACAAGTACTTTGTGCTTCACTGAATAATAAAATGGTGCACAACTTTCTATATTGTACAAAACTGTTAACTCTTATGCTCAGTGGCTAATAAGAGGTCAGTTACCACTCAGTGAACTTAGTGTTTCACTTTCAAATTATTCTTCTGTTCCATTATTAACCCTGCTTTTCCAATTCAGGTTGCATGGGTTGAAGCTTATCAGAGCAGCACTGGGCACAAACCAAGAACAAACCATGAACAGGGTGCCAGTCTACTGCATGGCCCATAGAGTGTGTGTATACTGCTATACATTAGTCATTGTCTTACTGCTGTCCTCAGTAGCAGAGTACCAGGAAACCAGAGCCTGAAGAAATTCCTAGCAAGCCAATTAGCCCAAGACACATGTCCATTGCATTCGACAAAGCAGGTGTGATAAAAATGGGTGGGCAGAGTTTTATAATAAGCCGACTGCCATATTCTTTTTAAAACATGAATTGCTACCATTACAAATACTGTACAGTGTTCTTTGAATGACATGATCAAGTTCACTAAATTGTATTAGAACACTTACTTTTGTTTCAGTAAAATATGCCTTAATTTTGAACTAAACCATGAGAAACACATAGTTCATTTATAAATAAAGCAATGATTTTGTACTCGGCACAGAAACACTGCTATATTGCATTTTTGTTCTTCTAAATAAACAACTGCATAAGCTTTTATATATATTGTCAAGCATAAGGGGGGAGGTTAACAGGCTTTTGTTGTATAAGTTACAGTCGAAAGAACAGAGGAGCAACACAATTGCTAACTCCTTTTCCACTTCTGCCTGTGGAATTCAGGAGGACGTTCCAGAAGAATCATGACATCACTTCCACCCTGCCTCCAGAAGACCGGCCTCTTCCAGCTCTGCCAGTGCTTAAGATAAGCCATCACCAGAAGTTGGGGTTCATGACACTGGATCCATTTTGCAGCAATACTAACAACTGTGCCACCATGCTCCTCTTATGCTTTTATTGTTTACTTCAATCTCTTCAGAGATTCTGCCTAATTTACTGACGGGTAATAAATATTTTCTTCCTTTTTACAAACCTTTTACGACGTCACATTAGACAAAACAATGGTAACAATCCTTAATGAGATCAAATTGAGTTCTTCCTGGGATTAGTAATTAGGCTCAGTCTACCTTTCTATTACATAAGAAAATATTATTTTCTGTCTTCTTAAGGCATGGACTACAGTTTGCATTTAATTGAACCTTTACTGCTGATGCTGATTTAAGTGTGCAATAAATGATAGTTTTATGAACCTCCAGCTATTGCAATAACTATTTTAAATAACATTTGGTCTTCATTGAATGCTGCTGAAGGCCTGTGTTTAAAGTCCAGCAAAATAGGAGTGGCAAATTAATTTTTTTCCATGAATGTGAGTATTTCTGCATGTTGGTGTGCTGAGGTATCTGCCCAGGGAAGGTCAATTCCTTGCATCTGCTGCCACTTGAAAAGGGTTCCTCCTTGACCCTAAAAGGGATTAAGCAGTTTTGAAAATTCTATATACTTGTAATGTTCTAATGCTCTAACCTACTGCTGTGCCAGAAATCATTTAAAACCACAATGATATTTTTAATTATTATTACTTGATGAAGTATGCTAGGACATAATAGGTCCTTTTTAGATTACAGAATCATATGCTACTCTTTTTAAAACACCATATGTCATTTATTTTTTCCATGTAACTTGCAGCTTCCACCGCGTGACCGATAAAAATAAGGCTGCATTTTCAAAACTAGGTGTCATATTTTAATTACAAAACTTCAGTAAATAATTTTAATTATTAACGCGTCAATAATGAATAAAACCTTGGAGTCATGCAATGTTAAAAGGTTAAAAGCAAAAAACGAAAAGAAAGCCAGGAAGCGATTAATAAATTCGACGATGACGTGTTTTAGCCATTTGCCTAATATTATTCGGTATCTAAACGGGTAGTTGGATTAAGTCCAAATATGATAAATTATCAATTTTGTTAAGGACGAAATATTACGCTACGTTTAATCGGCATTAAGCAGCATGGTCAAAACAGAAAAAATAGCTAAAAAGTCACTCGTTACTACATTTATTCAAGTTTAAATTTTACAAACGAGAAAACTCAGTCCATCCAGCTCATTTAGCCACTAAAGGCAGAATTCAGGCAGACTTGCTTCCAAAAATAAGTCCACATCATTCCAGCGACTACAAACACGCAGTTCGCTCCTAAGTTCAACAGCAGCGTGCTACACGTGTGACTCGACACTTGTTTCTTCGAGGCTTTTAAATCTCTGCAAACGTGCTCCAAACCTAGGTTATAAAGTAAACGTGCATAGAAGATGACACCTGTCGTTTTAATTTAGATTTGATTTCTTTTTCAACCCAACCCGAAAAAAAAAACCAACACGCTCTATCATATGTCAACAGAAGCTTTGCTAAGTGCTGAGCAGCCAGCTGCAAGTGACCCGCGATCGTGGAGATCGGCATCTCTTTTTGGACCTGTAACTATTCCTGCCGATGACCTCTCAGTAGGGGTATGCTGACCTGCTCGGTTTCAGGATGGCACACTTATTTAAAATATATGTCTAGATGAGGGTGCTGCGCCATCTGTCCGCTGATCGTCGCCCCGTAGTTAAAGGGATCCGTGTGACTTCTACATTTGGCCCCGCGTGTTGCATTCGCGGACTCCGCGCTCCTTTTCTTGGTGTCAGACTGTGAACTCAATAGGAGAGTGAAAGGACTGCGATTCAACTTTAGCAAAAAAATACATTAGAAAAATCCGTCTCTTCGTTGAAATGATACACCGTTTCTATTGAATATTCATATTTTGCACTACTGATAATTATCAATATTGTTGCCAAACCCAGTTGTTTAAGCTGACGCCACTGTTTAAATACCTCCGTCTCCGTAGGTTTCCACGCCGTAGCCGTCCTGCAGCCCGTTGCTCCAGGTGCCCTCGTATCTGGCTGGGGTGTTAAGGCTCTGCCGGACCCCGTAGCGACCCTTGAATCCATGGCTCCACTCTCCTCGGTACATCCACTTGCCCTTCGTCTCCACGCCTAGTCCGTGCCGCTTGCCCTGTGCCCAGTAGCCTTGGTACATATTCCCGCTCGGCCAGGTGTACACCCCGACCACCTCGAAGCCGTGCGACCAGGAGCCCGAGTACTCGCCTTGGCCTTTGGGTCCAGTGCAGATGCCGTGCCCGTGGGCTTTCCCATCCTCCCAGCCGCCGCAGTAGGTGCCGCCATCGTCGAAGTCGAACCGTCCGCCCGTCATTCAGCTTCGGAGACAGGGGCGCGATGCGCGCAGCAGAATCAGGGGGCTCGGCTACAGGGCAGAGTGCCGAGGAGCAGGAGCGCTCACTGTCAACTAAGAGACGTGCTGCAGCTGCTGCCTCTGCTCCTCCCGGGTGTTTAAATGACTCCCCCTGTCAGCGAACGCTCAGAGACACAGAGCGAAAGAGCGAGCGTGTGTGAGTGAGAGAGAGAGAGAGAGAGAGAGAGAGAGAGGGAGGGATTGGAGGGAGACGAAAAGCAGCCAGTTGAGGGACTCTTTGCCAGCTCTGAACGTCAGTGGCGTGCGGCACCACCCCCGGCAAAGTGTGCTCGGCGACCACCGATAGATACACACACAAACACACATACAGTCACAAGTGTATGCGCGAACCTGTCACTGATCCCTAGGCAAGTGGCAGGGGCGCGCATACGCGTGTTCGCGTGACCTCACCTGCAGCCTCATCTCCGCGCGCATCGCGTCACCAGCGCACCCAACAGCGACTGGAGGCTCTTCTTGTCCTCTTCACCAAAGCGTCCTCGTTTACCGGTTTCTTTGACATGCTCTTTTTTCCTTTGATAAGACAACCCTTTCAGTGTCAGTCCGACTAATTATAAGAAGAAGTAGAGATTTAAAAAGTCTCATAGCAAAGTTAGCTAGCTGTCTGGATTATCTAGAGAATGACATGTTTGAAAAGTAAACCAATTTAAATGCGGATGGTTCGCGCTGTCTCCTTGCAACTCCAGGAACCTGACTTCAAACGCCGCCCTGTTGACATGTCCACTCAGTGTCTACATTTTGTTTTTTGAGGGTTGTAGTTTTATTTATTATTGTATTATTATTTAACCACATCGTCCCAGCACGTGTATTTGATTAATTAGCCATACTGTAAATAGATTCTTAGGTGTGCCATAATAAGCTTTGTGATGGGCAGACGCACTGAGTTGGTTACTACCTTGTATTTGAATAAGCACTAGGAACCCAACAGCAACAAGTCTATGGTCAGAATTCATAAACTTGGCACATCTGTAGACACTGAAGTTTTTAAGAGCCCTCAGGGTCTGCCCAGGAGGATGTGATTGATCTCCTTCACTGCACCACCAGTATTGGAATACCAAGTCCAACAATGGAATCAGAGCGCTGGAACCAGGATCCAGTGATCCACAGCACTGGATCTTTTACAAAGTTACGGAACATGGAGCCATTTTTACCACGGTCACCAGACCTATGGGGACCAACACAATACTCATAGCCAGCCTTGTCAGTGCCAGTGGTCGCATTGAAGTCACCCATGACCAGAGGAGTGTCACTTCTTGGGCACCCATCAACCACTGAGTGAAGCTGAAAATAATGTATCCCTCACTGAGACATCACTCACCGTGGACAGAGCATACACTGAGACAACAGGCAAGGCACCCAGAGAGTGCCTTAATCTGAGTGTCATATTATGCTTGTTGAAAGGAGTGGCATAGGACACCATCGAAAGGAGCTGATCCACCACAGCAACAGCTACTCCCTGAGTATGATCGCCATCGAGTGACGAGACCAATAAAAGGTGGTCTACCTACAGAGATCTAGTCAGTCCCAGGTCTGTGCACCTTCGAGAATGCCACTACTGAAATGCAGAGTTTACAAAGTTCCTGGGCTAGTAGTCTAGGAGAATGAGGCTGGACCTGGCCAGACTCCAAAATCTGTCTGTTTCTAATGAATCTGCAAGCGGTTTGTGTGAGGAACTTGCAGACTTAGTTGCAACTGCCGATCCTAATGTGATGTGGGAGATCTTCCATGACAAGACTCCTGAAGGTTGCTGAGGGTTGTGTTGGTGTTGTCAGTGTTCCCAGAAGGTGGTGTTTCATCTTGCAAGGCACCCTGGGTATGAGAGGAGTCGCAGTGCTTGACTTAATGGCAACTTCACTCTGTAGCAGGAACTGAGAAAGATGGCTGCGAGGGCTCTGAGGGCAGATAAAGAGGCATTTGTTAGAGTAATCTGTGAGCAAGTGACACACCATTTATGGTCTAGTGACCCATGTCCTGCTTACAGAGAAATCAAAGCATTACACACATCCAAATCTGTTCCTCAGAGAGTTGCAATCAGGGTGGGTGTTGCAATGGTCCTTACAGATGACGCTGCATTTGTGACCCACTGGACTGTTTAAAGCTAATCACTCTGGCTAAGACACTGATCATCCACGGTTCTTGAGGCTGATCCTCCAATTAGCTGTGAACCACCCAATCTCACTAAGGTTGCACAGGTGATGAACCAGCTGAGGATAAGGAAGGCTGCAGGGATCTGTGGTATCTGGGGTGAACTTCTTCAGGCTGGTGGTAAAGCTGTCCTCCTGGCACTGCAAGTGATCTTTGCCTCCATTTGGGAGACAGGCATCATCCCAACTGACTGGAAAACGGGACTTGTTGTCCCTATCTTCAAAGAGAAGGGTGATCGCCTGGATTGCAGCAACTACACGGAGATAACACTGCTCTTGGTGCCAGGTAATGTCCTTACTAGGGACATCCTCAATAGGAACCGTGATCCCGTGATTGGAGAAGTCTAGTTTTACGCCTAAGAAGTCTACTATTGACCCCATCCTGGCACTGAGGGTTTTCTTCGAGCACAAACGCGAATATTGGCAGAGTTTCTTTGTGGCCTTTGCCGATTTTCATAAAGCATTCGACTCAGTTGATCAAGATGCCCTGTGGGACATCCTGAGACTTTGTAGGATCCAATCAAGGTTTCTGGTTATCATAGCCGGCCTGCACATTCATACTGTGAGTCCTGTGCAGAGTGGAGGCAGAACCTCTGCATTTGTCTCATTTGATTCTGGGGTTCGTCTGGAGTGTGTTCTTACTCATTCTGTGTTCAGTGCTTGCATGGACTGGGCGTTGGGCTCCAGCAGCTGTGGGGCATCAGTTGGTAAAGAAAGATTCACTGATCTTGACTTTGCTGACGATCCTGTGATCTTCGCAGAATCAATGGAGGCTCTAATCTTGGCTCTTTAATGACTAAGTGAGAAGTCTGAGTGTCCTTGATGAAAACCAAGGTCCAAGCATTTAATGACCTCTTGGGCACAGTTATCAGAAGTGTGTCATCGAGAGGTTTACTTACCTCACAAGTGACATTCAAGTGACTTTTCCTATGAAGTCAGTAGACGGATTAGGATAGCATGGGGGGGTCATGAGGTCTCTGGAAAGGGGTGTGTGGCACTCCCAGTATCTCTGCAAATGGATAAAAGGTCCAAGTCTCTAGAGTCCTGGTGCTTCTTGTTTAGCTATATGATTGTGAGACATGAACACTATCCAACAACCTGAGATGAAGACTGGGCTCCTTCAGTGCTGTGTCTCTTTGGCGAATCCTTGGGTACCGCTGGTTTGACTTTGTTTTGAGCGAGCAGTTGCTCACGGAGTCCCGAATTAGGCACATTACCTGCATTGTGAGGGAGCATCAGTCATGTGGTGTGATTCCCCAAGGGTGAACCTCATTGTTAAGGACCTGAGTGGCTTGACCAGGCTAAGTGGGCGTCCACATAACACCTGGCTGTGGCAGATAGATGGTCATTTTCGGGGGATGGGACTGGACCACGTGTCTGACTGGGGGGGTTGCCAACCGGGATCCTGAGCTGTTTTATTGTGTGGTGGGTGCGGCAACCTGACCTGACTTGACTGGGAACCCAACACCATACAATTAGATTGCAAAAAGCTTTTATAAAAAGCATACTGTCACAACTGTTTAACTAGCTGGATTATTGTAATTCACTGACAGCAAGAAAAAAAAAATTACCGCTTCATTTTCAAACTGAGAGATGGTTTAGACATAGGCCCTGATGCTGCTTGGGAGAGGATCTAATCCACATCTAACAGAAGTGAATACATTCACTTTAACTTCATGTTCAATCATAATACTTTAAGGTAAGAAAGTTATTTCCAATAAGGAAAACAATGTTTTTGAGGTAAGGTAGCAATGCTCACTGATCATAGTGTTGTTCATTGGCACAAACAAATATGAATTTTACTGTACTCTGTACATGTGACATGATTGACCCTATGGAGCCATGGGTGATTATACTCTTGAACACAATACCAAGATGCCATGGGTTCAGTACTAATATTTAGGTATTTCTGCAACTGAAAAATTGGCGGGTTAAGTAACTTAAAGGAATACTCTACCCAAAAATGATAAAAAGAAAACAGTTTACAATATGAGGAAACCCAATGGTGACAAATGATGTGAAAAACATCCATGGAGAAACGGAAAAATAGCTCACGTTACTTGTGTTGTATAATCCACGTGTCAGTTATCCAGTTGTATGCACAAAATGTGCAAAACACATGCATTTTTTGCTAAACTATCATGATGTCTGGACCTGACAGGGACAGGTTTCTAAGGTAGCTGCAGACTGTTTGAGGCCTGTTATATCATAAATTTGTTCCTCTCCGTTTTTCATGAAAACATAAAATTAAAATCTTTTCCTGGCCATCGCTACAAACTACACGGGGTAAGTAACATATAAAAATGTTCTTTTGGGATGGACCTTTTAAACAGGGTCAAACATTGATATAATGGTGAAGTGTGAAGTTATTAGATGCTAGACCACTTTATGATGGCATGATTCCATTAAAAGAGAGTTTGATTTATACGACACCTTTATATGTAAATACTGTACATTGGCAATTTAGGCATTGTGTTTAGGGGGAGATCAAAAAAATATGAATCCGAACCCAAAAGGGGAATTCAGTGGTGCTGATTTTGTAAAGTGCCAAAGATTATATTGTGTACTAAAATATGTGAAGTACAATTTTTTGTATTTGCTGTTTATAGTGTTGTTGTTTCAGTATCAAGCCAACATGTATGCCAAAAATTGCAAAGTCCAGTATTGTAGTATTTTTGAATTTTTAAAGCTTCGAGAACAATATGTCTCATCTCGTCTTATCTTCCAAACCCCCTTTTACTGTTGAGGGTCATGGTGGTAGAAGGTCAACTGGCTCCTGTCGACATAGAGGAGCAGTGACTCCACTCTGAGGCTCTGTAGATTCACTCTGCCCTACAAAGAAAACACCATTTTGTGCTGCTTGAACTTGCAATCTCATTCTTTCAGTCATTACCCACAGCTCATGACCATAGGTTATGACAGGAATGTAGGTCGACTGGTAAACTGACTGTTTTGTCTTTAGACTCAGCTCCCGCTTCACCACCATGGACTGGTACAGTACCCACAGAATAACAACTGCCACTCTAATCCACTTGTTAGTCGCACGTTCTGTTCTTTCATTATTAATGAACAAGATCTCAAGATACTTCAACTCTACCACTAAGGACAGTTTTTTCCCCCCAAGAAAAATATGTGTTTAAAGATTCATTCATTCTTACCAGTACCACTCACTTTCATATGCCACAGTTAGGAGATGAACTGCACAATTTAATTGTGGTGGGAAATCTCTTAAAGACTTCCAAAGTATGTCTGGTGTTCAGCATTGATGACAAAAGAGAATAAAGCCACCATAGAGTTAATTGAAAAAAAGAATGAAAGAGTGAGAGTGTGTGAGATTGCAGACACTACTGGGATTAATTAAAGGTCAGTTAAATCCATCTATTCATCTTCTAAACCCACCTATCTAGAGCAGTGGAAGCTGGAGCCTATCCCATCAAGCATCAATCGTAAAGCAGGATTAATTGTTAAACAGGATTGAAGCCCATCACAGATCGAACACACACATACATTAGGGCCCAATTTAACATCTCCAGTCCACCTAAAATGCAAGTCTTTGGGCCATGGGAGGAAACTTGAAAAAACCTATGTGGACAAGAAGAGAGCATGCAAACTCCACACAGGTGTCACCTGGGATATGAACACTGGTCCCTTTGTTGTAAGGCAACAGCACTGCCAACGCACCACCAGTTGAATACATTTGTCATAAAAAAATGAAATATGAGCTAGGTGTGTGCATGTTGTTTGGCCAGAAGTTGATACCTAAAAATAAGAATCACTGCACCTGACATTCCAAGCGCAATTTCTAGCTAATTAAAGCAACTGGCAGAAATTTAAGAAGCATTTCATAAATGGGTATGAAGCCTAGAAACATCTCTACAACCCAGCATCCAAATACAAGACTGAACTACAGAAGCATGATGATTCTCCAGCACCACGAAATTCAGGGTCCAAACCAGTGATGGAAAAATCATGTGAACAGTTGTTTATGATGTTGAGGGCCATAATGATTACTGTACATCCAAAAGCCAACAAGATTTATTTAATGTGAGGCTGATTTACTTTGGCATAAAGAGAAGTTGGTAGGGAAAGCTGTCTTTCATACCCCTTCTGCTTCACAAGAATGAAATTCCTTACATAATAACAGCTCTATGGGTGAGCATAGGTTACGACCTCTCTGTTTGCTTCTTCTGCTCCAGCTTGACTACTGCCTGTTCTCCAATCTGAAGGGCTATATCACTGAAACATGCTGTAAAAAAAATTGAAAGGTGCTAGAAGAGTGGCAGCACAAACAAGACAAAACTATTTACCTGAGTGACACAGAAAGCTTTCTGAACATTACAACAAGTGAATTACTGTTTATGAGGATTATGTTGAAAAATAGAATGTTTTATTTTCATCCATCCATCCATCCATCCATCCTTCCATCCATCCATCCATCCTCTTTCGCTTATCCGAGGTCAGGTCGCTGGGGCAGCAGCTTGAGCAGAGATGCCCAGACTTCCCTCTCCCCGGCCACTTCTTCTAGCTCTTCCGGGAGAATCCTGAGGCGTTCCCAGGCCAGCCAGGAGACATAGTCCCTCCAGCATGTCCTGGGTCTTCCCCGGGGTCTCCTCCTGGTTGGACGTTCCTGGAACACCTCACCAGGGAGGCGTCCAGGAGGCATCCTGATCAGATGCCCGAGCCACCTCATCTGACTCCTCTCGATGCGGAGGAGCAGTGGCTCTACTCTGAGCCCCTCCCGGATGACTGAGCTTCTCACCCTATCTTTAAGGGAAAGCCCAGGCACCCTGCGGAGGAAACTCATTACAGTGTTGACACTGCACTACTTTCCCCTCCTGAAATGCTGGACAGTGGACCAGAATCTCCTCGAAGCCGTCCGAAAGTCATTCTCCATGGCCTCCCCAAACTCCTCCCATGCCCGAGTTTTTTCCTCAGCAACCACCGAAGCCACATTCCGCTTGGCCTGCCGGTACCTATTAGCTTCCTCCAGAGTCCCACAGGACAAAAGGGTCCAGTAGGACTCCTTCTTCAGCTTGACGGCATCCCTCACTGCTGGTGTCCACCAACGGGTTCGGCGACTGCCGCCACGACAGCCACCGACCACTTTATGGCCACAGCTCCGGTCAGCCGCCTCAACAATAGAGGCACAGAACATGGCCCATTCGGACTCAATGTCCCCCACCTCCCTCTGGACGTGGTCGAAGTTCTGCCGGAGGTGGGAATTGAAGCTACTTCTGACAGGGGACTCTGCCAGATGTTCCCAGCAGACCCTCACAACACGTTTGGGCCTACCAGGCCTGACTGGCATCCTCCCCCACCATCGAAGCAAACTCACCACCAGGTGGTGATCAGTTGACAGCTCCGCCCCTCTCTTCACCTGAGTGTCCAAGACATGTGGCCGCAAATCTGATGACACAACCACAAAGTCGATCATCAAACTGAGGCCTTGGGTGTCCTGGTGCCAAGTCCACATATGAACACCCCTATGCTTGAACATGGTGTTCGTTATGGACAATCCGTGACGAGCAAAGAAGACCAATAACAAAACACCGCTTGGGTTCAGATCAGGGGGGCCATTCCTCCCAATCACGCCCTTCCAGGTCTCACGTGAGCATTGAAGTCTCCCAGCAGTACGAGGGAGTCCCCAGAAGGTATGCCCTCTAGCACCCCCTCCAGGGACTCCAAAAAGGGTGGATACTCCAAACTGCTGTTTGGCGCATACGCACAAACAACAGTTAGGACCCGTACCCCCACCCAAAGGCGGAGGGAGGCTACCCTCTCATCCACTGGGGTAAACCCCAATGTACAGGCTCCAAGTCAGGGGGCAATAAGTATGCCAACACCCGCTCGGCGCCTCTCACCGGGGGCAACTCCAGAGTGGTAGAGAGTTGAAGCCCCTCTCAAGGAGATTGGTTCCAGAGTCCAAGCTGTGCGTCGAGGTGAGCCTGACTATATCTAGCTGGAACCTCTCGACCTCGCGCACTAGCTCAGGCTCCTTCCTCTTCAGAGAGGTGACATTCCATGTCCCAGAACCAGCTTCTGTAGCCGAGGATTGGACCGCCAAGGTCCCCGCCTTCAGCCACCACCCAACTCACACTGCACCCGACCTCCTTGGCCCCTCCTATAGGTGGTGAGCTCATGGGATGTTTTATTTTACTTGGCAAAATTTCCACTCCTGCATAAGAATGTCCAGTACTATTTCACTATCACATAACATGCGGCACCGTCAGGTTAATTTGGCCCACTGGTGGGGTTGAACCTGATCATTTATAACACTTTTGCACAGTTAACATCATCCTAAGACTTATTCTAATTCCATTAGTCTTGTTTACACAGTTTGACAAGTTGACTGACATCCTATTCAGTTTTGGTTCTTGCCTTTGACCTGAAGGTACCAGGGAAGGCAGTAGTCATCTGAGCTGCTGTAACAAAAGAAATGGGTTCAGAAAATGGATGTTTGTACGTTTCGATACTCAGGTACATCAAGAGTAGGAGCTTTGATTGTCAGTAAGTGTGCACATTTCCTTGAACGGCGTAAATTTGAATGAATGTCACTTCATAAATGACAGTAATTCATTTTTCAATTTTTATACTATGTTGTGAAATGCGACTCTTTCTGCAGTTAGCTGAAACAGTCTAAGAGGAATAAAAGTCACTCTTCTGCTGCTGTGTATCTGGGTTAGCATGTACTCTGTTTTAATGTTCTTTACTACAGATCACTTGTGAAATGACTAATTATCAGCCTTGGCATATTAATAAAACTGACAGTACCATTGTTTATATTTCCTCACCCTGCTAAACTGTTCTTAATATCTTTGAATATTCCTATCAATCATTATTCACTGATAATGAATTAATGAAATCTCCCTCTTGGCCCATTCATATAGAACTAATAAGAACTGGTAATGCATACCCCTCCGCACTTTGTACTTTTACAGCCTATTATTTAACTGCTTTTATGAGCACTCCTATATGAGAAGTATTCTCTGGAAAATATTTCATGATTATAAGTGTGATTCATTTATCATTCTGTTTTTCCAGCTGCTAGACTGGATAATTTGAATAGAGGTTAAGATAAGGTTTGGCCATGTACTTAACACATTTCACTACATTAATCAGTCCTCTTCATTTTATTGTAATCTATTTAGAACATCTCTTACTCAGCATGATCTCAGAGTACCCTTAATTGTAAATAGCCGAGGAATCAGAGCACCAGTTTTTATTTTACTTAGCAACTAACATAATGAGATTTTCTCATCTGCCCATCTACTCTTTCACTGGACCTGCCTAACCCAGCTTTAGGATTGCATGAGTCAATCGCAATCCTGACAGCACTGGGCACAAAGCGTGAACCAAATCTGGATACGACTCTAGTCCACCACAGGGCAGATTCATGCACACATCCACACTTAACTCATTGAAGGCCAGTAAACAGTCCTGCATGTTTGCAATGCGGAATAAAACCAAACACTTGAAAGAAAGAAACATTTAGGGGCAAAGAAAACATGCAGACACCATACAAAACAATGGCCAGACTGGAATTTAAATCCAGTCTTCTACTTTGCCACCCCAACTATATCATAACCAGTAACAGCACACTGCACGGTAATGTGTAGTGAATATACTTGACTTATAGTTTTCATACTCTTTCTCTGTACGTTTAGCATTCATTTGCTCAGAAGTTGATGCGCTTGCTGCTTCCTGAGCAGCTCTTCTTTTTTCCACCCTAGTGGGCCATTTCTTCTCTTCTTTCTCTTGATTAAGTCAGTGTTTGTGTTGCAATTACTTTGTACATTTTCCTTAATTTTTCACTTAAGCTGGCACTTAAGTCTTCAATCTGCCTCAAGAATGATTTAAGATATGAAGAAGTTGGGGAAGTGACGGCGAAGGTGGTGGGGATGAGAACGGCGCCCGTACGCATGCACCGTACTGCCGCCCTGCTGGCCACTGCTGAGAGTTGATTCTACAGTAAATCAAAATAAAAATAAAAAGACAAATAAAGTTGGAGGTCAATTATCACCCCAAAAGCGGACAGTAGACATCACGTAGTATATGTGTACCAAATTCCAGGTCAATAGGTCAAACGGTTTGTGAGTTACAGGTGATTTAAAATCCTGGACACTCAGACAGCCACAGTAGTGTATAATATAAGAAGATAATATAAAAAGACAATTCAATAACACCAAAACCACTGTGACCAAAATCTGACTAATCAGGTACAAGGACAAGGCATGATGTAAAAAGAAGCTGGGGATGAGATTAGGAGAATGTGAAGTAACAGAGAAGTTGAATGGGACATGATTCCAAAATATTTTGTAATTCAGATATATTATTATTTCAGAAATCACACAATGCTTCCACAAACCAATAGAGTTATTGTAAAGCTGAAAGATCCGTTTGCTGAAAAGCATAAAGTTAGTTAAAGGCGAAGACAACATAAAATATAAATATAGTTAAAAGTAAAGTGCAATTTTTGAGTTCTATGGACAACTCTTAAGTCTATCATAATATACTCTTTAGAAATGATTGAAAAACTGAACACATCTTTGTAAAGATTTCCTCTTTTGGTGTCTCATGTAAAAAACTGCCCGATATTGTCATGATATTGCAGCTAGCCAGTTGCTAGCTAGGTTGTGATGAGCAGATTGATTTTTCTTCATGGCTAAAACGTTTCATAATACGCATTTCCTCCTCCAAAACCCCTCAGTTTATTGATTTATCAATTGCCCTTTAACTCTTAAAACAAGCCTGAGACAATTTACATTTTTTTTCTGTAAGACTCTTGATCAGCGTAAGAACATAAAAGCTGTGAAAGAGGCCCTTTAACGCAGCATACTGGATCATTTCACATTCACATGAACTTTCACAAATATTTTTGAGGTGAGATATAAGCATGTCGGCGGCATGGTGGAGCAGTGGGTAGCGCTGCTGCCTTGCAGTAAGGAGACCTGGGTTTGCTTCCCAGGTCCTCCCTGTGTGGAGCTTGCATGTTCTTCCTGTGTCTGTGTGGGTTTCGTCCAAAGACATGCAGGTTAGGTGCTTTGGTGAACCTAAATTGTCCCTAGTGGGTGTGTGTGCTCTGTGGTGGGCTTAATCCTGATACTCTGGATGTTCAATTTCCTCATAATAACTATTCAGGGTAGCTCTAAAATCCGTACTGACCCCTACTCTCTTTTCTGTTTCTTTTTCCGGTTTCTTTGTGGTGGTGGCCTGCGCCACCTCCACCTACTCAAAGCTTCATGATGCTCCAACAATGATGGATGGACTAAAAGGCAGAATTCTACGTGACCATCATCATCAAGCCTTTCCGTGAGAACCCTAAATCCAAAGAGGACTGTTTCATTTATGTTAGGTAGAATGCCCAGAGGGGACTGGGCGGTCTCATGGTCTGGAATCCCTACAGATTTTATTTATTTTTTTTCTCCAGCCGTCTGGAGTTTTTATTTTGTTTTTTCTGTCCCCCCTGGCCATTGGACCTTACTCTTATTCGATGTTAATTAATGCTGATTTATTTTGTTTTCATATTTTGTTTTTTTATTTTTCTATTCTTTATTATGTAAAGCACTTTGAGCTACTGTTTGTATGAATATGTGCTATATAAATAAATGTTGTTGTTGTTGTTGTTGGTGCTCTGCCTGGGGTTTGTTTCCTGCCTTGTGCCTGGGATTGGCTCCAGCAGACCCCCATGACCCTGTAGTTAGGATATAGTGGGCTGGATAATGGATGGATGGATATGAGCATATCTGAAGTGTTAGTTTTAACTATACTACAAACCGTAGTACCTTGCTCCATATACAGGGTGTGCCAAAAGTAGGTATATTTATTCAAAGCAGGCCATATTTATTCATTATTTCTTTTTATTTTGAAAGTATTGAGCAAGGTATACAGTACTCAGGGGCGTAGCGCAGAGCTCCAGGCACCATACATAAGCAGTCTTTGTGGGACCCTTCCTCTCAGGCGTCAAGGGCATTGTGGGCCCTGGGTGAGCATTACCCTTTTTCCCCCAAAAACGATGCCCATGCAGTACTGATCGAGTCATGTTTAGTCTTCTAGGTGCACAAAATGTTCTCTGTTCACATTTCAACAACCCAGGTACATGTCCCTGACACTGTGACACACAGTA
The DNA here is from genome assembly GCA_026402145.1 of Polypterus bichir lapradei. Taxonomy (NCBI): domain Eukaryota; kingdom Metazoa; phylum Chordata; class Cladistia; order Polypteriformes; family Polypteridae; genus Polypterus; species Polypterus bichir. The sequence continues at coordinate 4,778,510 of JANRMT010062820.1, forward strand.
GCACACGCATTCTGGTTAGCATCAATGTCCAGTAAACACTCCTTCAACTCGTCCACTGTCCTCTCAAAAACCTTCTTCTTTACTATGCCCCATAAAAAGAAGTCCATAGGTAAGTATGAATAAATACCACATACCTACTTTTGGCCCACCCTATATAAATAGCCTAGGTATAAAATAGGTATAAAAATAATCTGTAACATTTGTACGAAAGGACAGCACAGTGGTGCTTGGGCAGTGGTGATGTTCTAGAGCTGTCAGTGCAAATCCTGGTTGGTCACTGTCTGTACAGAGTTGCAGTGTTTCCTAGGTTTTTAACAGTAAAACAACATACCATAAGACCAAAGACTGACAAATCTCCTTCAGGGTCTTGGCCTACACACATTTATGTATGTTCAGAACCTTCTTGCACCAGCAGCTGGGCCTTTTTCCAGCAGCATCAAATGCAAGGCAACAACCAATGTTGGATGAGACACTAGCTCTTGCCCACAATAACTTAACACTGGTATAATGTAGAGTTGCCAATGAACTGAACATACATGTGTGACGATTCCTGCCCCATGCTCCCTTCTTATTTTTGGGAGCCCCTTGAACCCGACACCGTGCGTAATGTAACTGGATGAGCTGGACAACGAGTACACCAAACAAAGCAAGGGGAAAGGTGTAAAGTGCAGAAATATTTTTGTTAAAAACAAAACCAGTCAAAAGTAAATCAGTGTCCAAAACAATGCAATGCATCAACATTTCAATAAATAAATAATCCATTAAAACAGAGTGAAAATGTGGAGGTTCAATTCCCAATAAATAGATCCTTTAAAACCAAAGATAAAATACTGGCTGGAAGCAGTCCCTTTTAAAAAAAAAAAAAAAATGGTGTTTTCTTTAGTTGGCGGCTCCCCTGCTTCTCCTATCCGGGTCCTGCACCAGGGGAGTCACCCTATTTGCAGCTGACTTCTCCTAATGGTCTGGAAGCCTTTTGGACACTGGCTCCATAGGGCTTTGCCAGACCAGGATTCGGGTTCCCCCAGCAACCAGGGTGCTACCACCTTCCCAAGTCTCCGACTCCCGAGGCCTTCTGCCCATCCATCCATCCATTATCCAACCCACTATATCCTAACTACAGGGTCATGGGGGTCTGCTGGAGCCAATCCCACCCAACACAGGGCGCAAGGCAGGAAACAAACCCCGGGCACACACACACACCCACACACCAAGCACACACTTGGGACAATTTAGAATCGACAATGCACCTAACCTGCATGTCTTTGGACTGTGGGAGAAAACTGGAGTACTCGGAGGAAACCCAAGCAGACTCGGGGAGAACATGCAAACTCCACACAGGGAGGACCCGGGAAGTGAACCCGGGTCTCCTAACTGCGAGGCAGGTCACTTCTGCTCCTGTGCAAAACTCAGCAGAAGTGACCCAATCCATCTGCTCCTGGGTGCCAGCCAAGCACCCCGCTAGGGCTCATTTCCCAGCTGCCTTCCACTTCCCACTAGCTTGCTCACACTCGCACTGGCTCTCACCTTCCAACTTCCCCTTCTTCCTCCTCTAACCTCCGTTCTCTTTTTCAATCTTTTTCTTCCCTTTGCACTTGTGCTCCTACTATATACAGTATAATGGGGACGTGGCACAGGTATGACGATTAGCAGCTCCCGGCATCAATCACGGACGTGGGCGATCCTACACCTGTGCACTTCAGTGTGGAAACACCTAAACCCGCTTCGCACCCGGGAACCACTCTGGCCACACTACCACACCCCCTCTTTAAGCTGTGAGTGCGGCGATTATTTATTTTTAAACTGGCTTGTTATTCTGAGCCCCGAACCTGCTAAATCACAGCATGTCTTTAGGATGTGGGAGGGAAAACTGAACTCCCAGAGAAACCCACATGCATTTGGAACGACATACAAACTCCATACAACACAGTAAGTGGGTCAGAAGTCAGAACTGCTGGAGCTGTGAGCCAGCGGTATGAAACAATGCACCACTGTGCTTACCTCCAAATTAGTACTAGAGAATCAAACTACTGTAAATCACTCCTTTTGCTCACCACCATCGCAATTTCATCTCCATAACAGGTAATTATATCACTTGTTTCTAAAATGAAAGCGGCCACTTGTTTCTCAGACTAAGTTGCATGATACTATAGAAAGTTCAATTATTGTCTTGATTATTAAAGCACTCTTATAAACAGGCCTCATTCCCAATGATTTGAAAGAGCCCATTGTCATGCCTTTATTGAAGATATCATGTTAAAGGAATGCTCCTCCCAAAACCAGTCATTTGTTTCGTTATTTTTTTATAAAAAAAGGTTTCATTTTATGTTTTCTGTCATGAATCTGGAATTCTTATACAGTTTGTTTATTATTTCCTCTTTCATTCAATACAATTTTTTAATTGATGGTTTAATTTTTTATTAATATTTGTTGTTTTACATTCTATTATTTTTCCATTGTTTTGTTTACTTGCTAATTATTACATTTATAATGTTTGATTGTTTGTCATTTATAGTTTTGATGTGACCTCACCTTTGTTTTGAGATGCATACCGACATTTTGAATTTTGGTCACTGGGATGCATTGATAGGTTGCTAGGGATGTTTCCAGGAAGTTGCGTCAGTATGACATTAGCCAGTGGCGTAGCGTGGGTGTCAGCCGCCCGGGGCGGAGGAAAATTTCGCCGCCCCCTTATTTAGGTATTTCAGTTTAAAAGACTAAAATATACAGTAATTCTTTGCCACCCCCTAAAAGTGCCACCAGGGGCGGGCCGGCCCTGCCGCCCCCACTACGCTACGCCACAGACATTAGCGAGACTCTGCTATTTAAGCTATTTTTGTTGAAACTGTCTGTTATCTAAGATTTTAAAAATAACATTAGCAAAGTAATTACCAGGGGTTACTTGCATTCTATTATGATATTTTTGGGTTACATTTTGGCTTTGGTACTCTTTTCTTTCTGATCTCCTGTCTCCTGCCTCCTGTTGTCTTTTTGACCTCCTTTCTAATTTTGCATTCATGTCTTACATTTCTTCTTCTCACCATCTGCCTCAGACAGCACAAACGTTTATGATACAATGGACTTCATTGGGGACTTTTAGGTGGCCACTACTAAAAAAAACAGCAAACAAAAGATTCATAAAAGAAATTTCTAGTTACTTATGTCACATAATCCATAATAATAACTTTATGATCTATGTTCTCTGTGAAACCATGAGATTTATTTTTTTCAGCTGAAACTATAAACTACAAGCAGCACCAGTCCAAAAATTGAAATTACAAAAAAAAAAAAAAAATAACACTCCTATTGTTAAAATTCCCTCTTAGCCTCCAGGTCCAATTTGACATTTCTCCCTGAATTGCTGAAGACTCACACCACAAAGTATCCCAGTTTGAAGATTCTTGCTGTGGAATGTAAGTGCTGGTGACAAGTCACAAACTCACATCATTTGGCTCAGTAGCGATCTCATTGCAGCATGGGCTAAATGAAGAGTCCGTTTAGTCAGCCGTGCAGAGACCATCTCTGAACACTGCAAGAGAACACGTCCTGGTGATGTCAGCTGATCGCTCTCAGTGTCACCGGCCACCTTTTAGGAACATTTTCGCCATTACACTCCTTCTGAAATGCACAGCGTTAAATGGTTTTGGCTCCCTTTGCTCATTATAATTTATTACTCCCTACACTTCAGACTAAAGTTTAAGATCATAAAAAGCCTTCTTATAATGCCAAGGGTAAATAACACCACTGTACAAGATAATGTTTAGTTTATTTAGAAAGAAAATCTGTAATACAGTATTTCTTTTTACTTTATTTTCAGAACATAATTTTGACCCCATTTTGCATTTTTGCGTGTGTAGAAATATGAAGTATAGTTATTTGGAGCTTCACCAAATCCTGATAACATTCATTATGTTGCATGTTTTCCTGTTGTGGAATGACAACACGTCATTGAAAAAATGTTGGGGCACATTTCACTTAATTTACTGACCGTTTCTGTCATAATTTTTGTTAACTTGTAAAATTGTGAGACACTGATATGGCTATCAACAAGACTATAAAAGTACTAGCAGTGCTGTCCATCTAAGACAGGTTGAAATTTAAGTAATCAATGGAGAGTTCAGTGTTAACGTTTGCAGTGCACCATGTGATGTGCCATCTGTTGGAATGAGAAAAACAATACATATGTCTCTATTATATTATATATATTTGGTATTGGATTCATAAAAGCAGTGTTAATGTTTGTGATGTGCCATCTATTGGAATGACAAATGCAATGTATTTTTTTTCTAAAAATATTTGTAATGCACCATATTTTGGAATGACAGAGACATCACGACCAGATGGACACACAACAACAACAACAACAACAACATTTATTTATATAGCACATTTTCATACAAAAAAATGTAGCTCAAAGTGCTTTACATAATGAAGAATAGAAAAATAAGAGGCACATTAAGAAAATAAAATAAGTCAACATTAATTAACATAGAATAAGTGTAAGGTCCAATGGCCAGGGGGGACAGAAAAAACAAAAAAAAAACTCCAGACGGCCGGAGAAAAAAAATAAAATCTGCAGGGAGACACACAAACACTTATCCTTTAATTAAGGATATGATCATCCAAGTTAATGGCAGATACAATACATATAGGTCTGTTATATGCCATTTGGTATGGGATATATAAAAGCAGTCTAAATGTTTGTGATGCACCATATGTTGGAATAACACATGCAAAGCCTATGCCTCTGTTATATGCCTTTTAGTATGGGATTCATAAAAGCAGTGTTAATACTCGACATATGCAATAAGTATATCTCTGCTATATACCATTTGGTAAGGGATACTTAAAAGCAGTGCTAATGTTTGTTATGCACCATATTAGGGTGTTTCATTTTTCCAAAGATGTGATTTTCATATGACTTTGCTTACGCCCCGAGTCTCAGTGATGTAAAAGATATATATGCCAAATTTCAAGAAGATTGGATAATGTTTAGGGTTGCACACATTGATCACTTTTATTTGGGCTACATGACAATATCATCGGTATATCTTTTGATACTACAGCATCTAATACAGGACTGATCCAAGGGGCATGTACCAGAATCGAAAGGGAATTCGGACGAACATTGTTGTGGTTGGCTTGCCGTCATCACACCCATGAACTAATATTAAAAGAAGTATTTGAGGAGTGTTGTGGCATACCATCAAGTGGACCTGACATCCAGATTTTTCAGAAGTTCCAAAGTCTGTGGGCTTCACTTGATAAGAAGTCATATACGACAATGCTGGATGAAGAAAGTCCCGTTCAAGGCTTTCTAGAAGAACAACGAGTGAAGATAGTTAACTACATCCAAAATGTCCAAAAAGATGGAAGTCATCCAAGAGAAGACTACAAAGAGTTGTTACAACTCTCACTCCTGTACCTAGGAGGTTGGTCTAAAAACGACTTCAGTTTCAGGATCCCAGGGGCTCTGCATCAAGCAAGGTGGATGGCAAAGGCAATATATGCATTTAAAATTGTCCTCTTCACTAAACAGTTGAATATTCCTCAACGAGAATTGAAAGGAATGAAACGGGGTCCACCTTTTGTCAGCCTCATATATGTTCGCATTTGGCACGAGGCAATTGTAAGTCGATGGGCTCCAAAGAATGATTTGGATATGCTACAGCTTCTGAGCACTTACCCAGATGCAGACGTCAAAAAAAGTGCCCTCACAGTTGCTAAGAGACACCTTTGGCATCTGTCAGAAACAAACGTAGGATTGGCTTTTTTGGATGAACGTATTACTCAGGCTGAAAAGGAAAATATGACTAAAAATTTAGAAACCAAACCTGCAAAGAAAAAGGAAATGAAACGATTAGAGGGTAAAAACCTAGTTTTTGAAGGAAAAGACCTGAGCCATTTCGTTACTAATAAAACAAAGACGTTCTTTGAATTGTTTGGGATCCACGACGTGACAGAATACTGCAGTGATTCTCTAAGAAGCCATGTGAACGCTCTTAAGGTGGTCAATGATACCGCAGAAAGAGGAATTGCTGTGATAAAAAAGTTCAATGAATCGGTCAGGGACGAACAACAAAAACAGTTCATGTTGAAGGTAGTCAAGCATCACAGAAAAGTCGTCACCAAGTGAACACAAGAAGGGATTGCATCGTTCAAAGTTGATTAATATAACACATGTTCTGCATACTACCTATTAATCTTAGTGTCTAGTTTTAATATTATTTTAAGTTTGTGATTTCTAGTTTTCCCAATAAAAGTAATTAACATTGAAAAATCGTATATTTTGCCTACATTTACAAAATTGATCAAAGTGTGCAACCTCTAAATATTATCCAATCTTCTTGAAATTTGGCACATACATCTTTTATATCACTGAGACTCTGGGCGTAAGCAAAGCCTGCAAAAATTTAACATTTTATTTTTTGCCTTAGAAAATGAAACACCCTACACCATATGTTGCATGGACACATGCAAAGCGTATGTCTCTGTTATAGGCCATTTGGTATGTGGTTTGTAAAAGCAGCGTTAAATTTTCTGATGTGTTGTCTATTGGAATGACAAACACAATACATATGCCTCTGTTATATGTCATTTGGTATAGGATACATACATTCAGTGTTAATGCTTGTGCTACACCATCTGTTGGAATGACACATGCAATGCATATGTCTCTGTTATATCCCATTTGGTATGGGATATGTAAAAGAAGTGTTGGAATGACACATGCAATATATCTGGCTCTGTAATATGCCATTTGGTCTGGGAATTCCAAAAGTAGTGTTAATGCTTGTGATGCACCATCTGTTGGAATGACGTATGCAATACATATATCTCTGCTATATGCCACTTGGTATGGGATTAATAAAAGCAGAGTTAATGTTTGTGAAGTGGCATCTATTCAAATGACAAATGCAATGCATTTTATTTCTAAAAATGTTTGTGATGCACCATGTTTTGGAATGACAGACACATTGCCAGCAGACAGAAACACAGACAGACACAAAGACATTTATCCTTTAATTAAGGTTGCAGTTGTCCAAGGGAATGACAAGTCTGAACAAAATAAATGCTGGGATGCCATTCCTGTTTACTTCAAACAAAAACAAAGAACGCAAAATTGTGTTAAAATTATAACAGTTGATAACCTTCTGTAAACTTGGAGCAATGTTGTCTTGCTGTTAGGTATAGATGAGCTCAGTCTCTTCAGTTGTTCAGTCATGAAGTGACATCTCCTTCTGGGTGGTCATGCTTTTGGGGCCCAGTGACCGGAAGGGGTGGAGTCAGTTGCTGTAACTGGGCGGTTTCTCAGTACTGTGGGGGGGAAAGGACTACAACATAGTTAGTGACAGTGCCCTGTCTTGGGTGGGGTGGAACTACATACTTGGGAGGAACTCAGAGGATAACCCACTGACACACATGCGTGACAAGGTGTACTAGGTGCAAAATTCACTGAACTAAACTATCGAAGTTTATTGTCTGGAATCAAATTGACATGCACTTTTTTGCATGGTTTGCAAGGTATTTGAGGGGCGCTCTTAGAGAAAAAAATTAACATTGAGAAAGATTATTAATTTAAATAATTCTATGTCATTTATTGCTTTTCTGAGCCAGCCTGTCTCAAATCACCAGGCACAACAATATCTCTGAAGAGGGTGTCATTCCATCACAGGACACGTTCCTGCTCAAACTCTCTCATACTATGATAATTTCATTATGAGTCAACCTAACCTGCATGTTTTTGCCATGTAAAGGTTAGTTGGAGAAGCTTCCATAGAAGGCCAACACAGAAAACATGTAATGGTCACACGAACAGTGTATGATGAGAATGTGAACCTACTAATTTATACCTTTAAGGCTGGAATGCTGACTACTGTGTGTTATGATGGTATTTAAATGTTATTTTCAGTCTTGTAGTTCAGTGCATAAAGTTGCCTGTTGGTACCTGATATGTACCTGTGGCCAAAGAAGAGCCAGTTGACTTTAAAATTTATTTACTGCTCCTAGATGACTTTAAACTTAAAACAAGGTTTAATACTGCATTATCAGATGAAGTATGGAGTTAGAACGAGATTTTTGTGATTATTGGTCTTTAACAAATTGTCTCAAATCCCAGCCTTTAGCCTTCATATCTTACATTACCTTTAATACATATGCCCTCAGGCACCAAGATAGCGCAATAGAACAAACAGGAGAGAGTGAGTTACATTTTTAATTAATTACCTATTATAGATAATATGCCCAAATTAAAAGCAAAGTAAAATGAGTCAGACAAAAATACCATTAGAGCCTAAGCAGCAGTGCATCTTTTTTCATAGGCCGCTCTCGGCTTATCTTCAGTCTATCTTGGACTTTGCTACCATATGGCCTTTGAGTGGAGTATTGAAACAGGCCGATTGCCTGTCCCAGTACGACTGCTAGTGCAGAGTCATCTATTCCTAATGGAAGAATGGCAAGAAAAAGAGGAGGTTTTCTCTTCATGGCAAGAGAGAGAAAGGGAAAGGTGGAGATGACTAACTTACACCATTACTTTCACAAATCCTAGACCAAAGGGTGTGGGCAACTCCCTCACTTCATTCAATCCAGTTTAGGCATGACTGGACTAATGGGGCATAGTGGAACTGTAATGGTGCGGGTCGAGCTCCATGCTCTGTCTTCTCATTTGGGAGCCTCTTGAACCTAACACTGTCGATAGTCATGACCGGGATGAGCTGTACAAATGATAGACAGATAGATAGATAGATAGATAGATAGATAGATAGATAGATAGATAGATAGATACTTTATTAATCCCAAGGAGAAATTCACATACTCCAGCAGCAGCATACTGATAAAAACAATATTAATTAAAGAGCAATAAAAAAAAGCAGTGGAAGTTAAAAGATGCAGGGCGGAGAGTGTGAGGCAGGTATAACAGACAATATCATTGTATAATAATGTTAACGTTTACCCCCCAGGTGGAATTGAAGAGTCGCATAGTGTGGGGTCTCCTCAGTCTGTCAGTGGAGCAGGACGGTGACAGCAGTCTGTAGCTGAAGCTGCTCCTCTGTCTGGAGATGATCCTGTTCAGAGGATGCGGTGGATTCTCCATGATTGACAGGAGCCTGCTCAGCGCCCGTCGCTCTGCCACAGATGTTAAACTGTCCAGCTCCATGCCTACAAAAGAGCCTGCCTTCCTCACCAGTTTGTCCAGGCGTGTGGCGTCCTTCTTCTTTATGCTGCCTTCCCAGCACACCACTGCGTAGAAGAGGGCACTCGCCACAACCGTCTGATAGAACATTCGCAGATGTTCATGACATTATTGCAGATGTTGAAGGACGGCACCACATGAAGCAAGGGGAAGGTGCAAAAGTGTTCAGTGCTTTTATTAAAAACAAATCAAAACTGTGTCCAAATAATAGATTAAAATACAATAAATAAATCCATTAAAACAAGGTTAAAAAAAAAACAAAAAAACACTGGCAGAAAACAAGCCACCCTAACAGCAGACAAAGCTGACCTTCCTTCAGGTGCAGTAACCTGCAGTCCCATGGCTATGGAAAGACTCCATTCCCGGACCAAGACTTGGGTCCCCAATGGCCAGGGTGCTCATAGAGGGGCTCTCCTCCCAAGCCTCCTTGACCCCTGCTGCCTTCCCAGTCTTACACGGTGAGTCGCTCCCTTAACGCACGTCACTCTGGCTCCCCAAGTTGCTCAGCCAGAGTGATCACCGCTTCAGTCCCGGGCGTCGGCCTCTCACTCCGCTCAAAGGGCTCTCACTTCCCAGCTGCCTGCCTTCTCTCCCTCGTGCCTGCTCGCCACAGCTCGCTTGCACAGGCTCCTTCCGTCTCTTGCCCTCTTTCCTTCTCCATTTAACCTCCGTCTTTTCTTGATTCTTCTTGATTCCCAATTCTCCTCCTCACACTTGCACTTCTTCTTTTAAAATGGGGATGTGGCACAGCTGTGTCGATTAGCAGCTCCAATTAGGGCCACAGACGATCCTACACCTGTGCACTTAGTGTAGGGCCATGCGCTCCCGCATCGTGCCCAGGAACCACTCTCGCCACGCTACCACACCCCCTCCGACCAAGATGTGAGTGCGGCGATTATTTATTTAAATCCACAGGAACAGAATAGCCAATTGTAAACAGCCACATTTCAGGCCTTTCAGACCCTCCTGCTTCATGCCAGCTAGTCAGTTATGGCCTTCCTGTGAGGAATGGCTTACAGGCTCATGTAATATTCGTACAGAGTCACCCCTGAGGTTCGATAGGTGTCTCCAACCCCCTTGCTCTAAATTTCATATCCTTGAGTCAATACTTAACACTAATTCCTAAAGACTCATGAGCTGGTTAGGTAAGCACATCTATTCTTATCAGTAAAATGAAACGTGGTTTCTGCCCACTCCGTCACGCAACTGCAGAGAGCTTAAACAACTCAGCACATCCACATTAAAACGACAAAGGTGAGCTTTCTTCAAGGCTTTTACTGGACGTTCCTTGTTGTAAACTGAAATATATACAAAAGAAACATGTACTCTAGGTATTTACTGGTGTACAACCAAAGACAATAAGTAATGATTTACAAAGCAATACATACAGCAGCAGGCAGTAAACATTAAACAATAAAACTTTAAAAGACACTTACAAGGCGAGTGATTTCCATGGCTAGATCGTGATAAGAGATGTGCATAGACAGAGGTTCACATTGCTGCGTACCACATCTAACCAGACCCAGGGGTTTATACCTTAAAGATACAATTCGGACGTGACTGAAACAAGAGATAAAGGAGTGCCTTCATGCAATACAAGGGGTGCATTGCATTTAAATGTTCATTATGGGACCTACATGCTTTATGTGAGTTTCAAGGAAATTTATGACACCACTGTTAGTGTGGGACGTAACTGATAGGTGTGTTAATAAATGACAAGGCAAAGGGGAGCACAGCTCAACAAATAACAGTAATAGTTAACAGCACGGGCTGGGCAAAACAATGAGTTTTGTTATTATTATACTTCTGTTAGCCCTTTTTGTGAGGTTAATGTATCTTTCTTACTCCCTATCATGTGTTAATTGTATTGTGTGATATATGGCCGGCCACTTATCCTGCCCAATACCCCCAGGCCGCCAGGTGGAGCCCTCCCATGCCAGCAGGGAATTATGGACAATGGAGTTTTTATCCACAGCCCTGCTGGATACCACGGGGGCCACTAGAAGGTGCTGCAGGGAGGAACAACAATGGTTTTCCCTACAACTCGGAAGTGGATCCTAGTCACATGGACAGAGGAAATGATGTGCTTCCGGGTTGAAGAAAAGGAGTTTTTATCTGACCCAGAAGTGTTGCCAGTCACATGGACAGAGAGAGCAAAACACTTCCAGGTCAAGGACTATAAAGGACTCTGGGAAATCGCAGACAAACAAGCTGAGCTGGATGGCAGGGTGGCAACGCGTCTGGGAGAGTGGAGGATTGTGTTATTGGTTATTGATTGTTTATTTATAAGTATTGGGGAGAGGATTGTAATAATAAAGTCAACTTTTGGACTTTTATCTGGTGTCTGGTGTCTGGTCTGAGGGTTCAAGGGGACGACAGCACTCCCTATCTGTCACAATTGTTAATAGTATTATAGTTTTTGATTTTAGAATGGAAATTATTATTAATTATTGTACAGGATCCAGTGCTTTAATTTGGTCTTTTGCAGCAGCTGAGGACCATATAAACTTTGGTTATCCACTGCATTTTTGCAGTGGCATAAGTTAACTCTAACTGTGTTTTCTGATTCCTTTGCCTTTTATTCTTGTAACTTTAGTGACTCCTTGAGCATTTAGTTTAGGATTTTTTGATTTTGAAACATATTCCTTTTTCCTTTGGATTTTGTTTAAAGATCATTGGCTTTGAAATTCTGAGTGTATTCTTTTCTTTTGGATTGTTCTAGTTTTTGTATTTGAAATTTAGTTTCAATTTGATTTGAATATTTATTCATGCATGCTCGTAGCCATTATGTATTCCAGATTAAGCGTAAAAAGGGGCTCCTTTTGTTTCCCAGGTTAAATTACTGTAAATTATTTTGCATTTAAATGAAAAAAAACATTTGCTATTCTTTTGTTTACTGTACTATACTAAACCTGAATTATGCAATATTTGTGCACCATGTGGATCAGTAATATGTCTGCAAAACAATCTTAAATGAAGAATTTTTTGAAACCATTGTAATAACTATCTTTAACATTTTTACATTTCTAGCAAATTTTTAAGTTTCTTGTTATACCTTTTCAAAGAGCGAAATATTGCAGAACCAGTGCCAGGTGAGGTACAAGAGATGCATCCAGTCTAGATTTGCAGCATGACAATCAGAAGAAGCAAACCACAGAGAGGACCAAACACATCCAACCCCTTGTCAGACTAATGTGAAATCAGTCGCTCTACAAGAACCATGTCATTTTATTAGCAGATGAAGATCTCACCAACACAAAAAATATGCTGTAACACCATGTCGGCTTAAGGAAGGATGAGACAAATAATGTATTGTTGCACCAAAGCCAATGACACATGCAACACAAGAACAAGTGAAGAAAACCAACAACACATACTCATTTGTTCATTCATTTTCTAAGCATTTTGTTTTTCAAATATAAGGCAATGGAAGGTTGCATTATAGCTGACATTGATCCTTTTCTTTGTATATTTCGTGTTGTTTTTTATTTTTTGTTAACATTGTAATGGTGAAATAAGCACAGATACAGTTTGCATTATTTTCTGCTTTGATCACCAGCATTTTATGTTACCTTTCCTTGGCCACAGCCATGTTGTTTGTGGTTGTCTTTGCTGGTCATGAGATGCAGGGATCAAATGACATGCTGTGTTATCACACTCCACCTATATAAGATGGTGGCGAGCAGCAGTCCTGAAAGTACTCAGTGTTAGTGTGTCAGAGAAAGGATGTGCAGGATTGTTTAAAATGGCACTCAGTTTTAATTCTGTCTTTTGCTACTACATCCAGGGGGTCCAGAGTGAGTCCTATAACTGAGTGTATCTTTTTAATTAGCCTTTGATTCGCTGGGCCTCTATTGAAGTGATGTTACCAGCCCAGTGTAGAAAATCATTTTAAAAAAGTTAAAGCAAGATCAAAAGGCCCTTGCTTTGAATTTGAAACTTGAAGTGATAAAGCGAAGGTAAACGGCTTTACCACACAGAATTTAATGAAAGGAAAATGTCTTAATGGGGATTTTTGTTATGACCACCATTATTTTCAAATTCCGTGAAGTTTCATGTAGTTTAATGTTATTTAAGCAGAAATGTTTTGTAGGGAGCCAGGGAACACTTACAGTTAAAAAAAAAATTAAATCAACGGTAATTATGTGTTCAACTTACAAAGGGATTTTTCTGGAAGAGATTACAGTAGAGTCTCACTTATCCGACATTACGTAATATCCGACATCCCACCACAAAAAAAACAACAAAAAAAAAAATACGCATCAATCGGCAACAAGAACTGCAAGTTGCGAGCCTGAGTGTAGTCTATTCTTTGTTGCTCTTGACTCTGCCGCAGCTAATTACAGTGGAACCTCGGTTTGCGAGCATAATTCGTTCTGGAAATGTGCTCGCAGTCCAAAGCACTCGTACAGTATATCAATGTGAATTTCCCCATAGGAAATAATGGAAACTCAGATGATTCGTTCCACAACCCAAAACTATTCATATAAAAATGATTAATACAAAATATAAAGGAAAAATACATAAAGCAAATTAACCTGCACTTTACCTTTGAAAAGAATCATGGCTGGTGTGAGTGAGTTTCTAAACTCTTGTGGGATTCCACCCAACGGGACGACACGTGGAAGAGCGTCCCAAAGCAATCGCAGTCTCCCAGCGCTGTAGCAGTTCGATGTAAAAGCCAATCCGAAAAGATTGTGGACATGCTATAATTGCCTGCCGTTGATGGGTGATACAAGGAACAAGGAACATTATAAATGCGCAGGGCTCAGTATTACTTGCCTGACTGCTGTGTCTGTGTATAGGAGAATGGAAGATCCCGCTACAACAGATAACCGCGCTGTTGTTGTTTCAAGCTTAATAAAGTTGGTGTTGCTAAAAGTACTGAGATTCATCTTTGAGTTTTCGGGTGCAAGACGGGGACTCGCACGTCACAGCACAAACACACACATGCAGTCACAATGTTGTAGTAAACAGTATACGCTTGTACGGATGTTGACTATATTAGTGACGGAGTTAAGGCTAGAAACTGCAATTAATTACGTTGAGCAACAAGAAGAAGCTACAGGAATTGACATAATGATGCTGCAAAGATGGCGAGACTTCACAGTGAAGAAAGGCACTCGTCAGGAAAGCAGACTACGATCAAAAATGTCTTTAAATCATCACAGGACTGAACTTTTTAAGTACAGTACATACTGTATTTAACGTCAGACAATTCTGTAAGCGTAAGTTCATTTTTTCAGTTAATTTATTCTGTTGTTTTGTTGTAAAACATGATTATTAGGTTCATAATGTGTAAAATTATAACATAGTTTGACGTTTAATGGGCTTTTTTTTTAACACCTGCCATTATCCAACATTTTCGCTGATCCGATGTTCGGCCGGCCCGTTTATGTCAGATAAGCGAGACTCTACTGTAGTTTCACAACGTGGGTAATACAGCCTGTATTGAAATTTAAATTCAGTGGTATTTTTATTGACTTTTCCTGGTAAAACAAGGAACCAAAGGTGATCAATGGAGTAGTGCATTTCAGGGTATATTAACTCACACAGAGCCAAATTTAGCATCCAATGGCATTCTAACGTATGCAAATTTAATTTGTTTCATTCTTACATCATCTTTTTCAGTGCATTTTTCAAAGCTTTCAGACAGATTTATTATGTAAAATACCATTAGTAAGAGAAAGTGTTTCATTCAAGAAACATTATAATGCAAATGATTTCACCCTTGACTGTGTATCATGTAATTAATGTGGCGAAATGTCAGTGATACAAATCTGAATAATGTCTGCTGATGTCGCTTAAAACTCTTTTTGCCTTAATGCTAAATGTACATGAGTCAGCTGTTCAGCAAGTATTGATTAATAAATATAAGCGTATGTGAAAATTGATTCTTGACACCAATCTTGCCCAGCTGTTCTGAAATGGTTTTCCTTGCCACTAAATTCATAATCACAAACTAATGAAGAGGAATAATAGGCAACATCTGTAAAAGATGTGCTTTTTCAATTAGAATTTAAATTGGTTAGTCCATTCTTTATATTTATGTGATATTTCTTGGTTTATTTATAACATTTCATTAATCCATCAATTGCGTTACACTGCTACAATCTACAGAATTCAAAACAGCAAGAGCTTTAGTTTCGTCAGCACTAGAGCCTGACAAGATGCCAGACCTTCTCTCTATACACACATTAATCCCATTTAGAGCCTTGGGTGCCCCTCAGTGTCCATAGTGGATAGTCAGTATTAGACTTTGATGACCGGGGTCTGGAGTGCGTGCCTCATCAGTTACATAAATAGCGCTTCTCTGTGTACATACCATAGAATTTATGGAGCCTTCACTATCATAAACAGTGCCCCTAATGGATTGACTGGCTCACTCTGTAATCACCATTATGAATTTTATGGTGCAGGCACCCTGTGCCATCCCGGGCAAGTTGCCATCCTAGGTGGCTCCCCATGTTGTCCATACCTAAATCTGCCACTGGATTCCAGGAAAAGTCATAATCATCAGTCAACCGCCCCTGCATGTTTTTGTGATGTTGGAGGAAACACAGACACAGGAGGACCATATGAACACCACGTAGACAATGACCACTTTATGGGAGTCTCATTAAAGAAACAGATAGTAGAATTAAGTTATGTTATTTATAATAATGCTGTTGTTCTATTTTTACAGCCATGTTGGTTCCTGCTCTACTCAGATCAGTTTTAGGGAAAGCTCCCTCTGTCTATGATCTTATCTGAGGTTACAAAATTCAGAAACTGGAGAAATGATTAGATGTTATTTTGAAAGAAATGAAATCTATGGGTGGGCTGGAAAGTGTGTTAATGAATTTCTCTTTAATACTGAAGGCAAGTGACCATTATTTGTGCCTTCTATGCCCACTGCAAATTCTACTTTTCGTGCCTATAAAATAGTCATTTTATTTTTCTACATGGTACAGAACCATTTGTAAAAATACAGTCTCATAAAATCGACTTAAAAAAATATTTATTTTAATGGTCCTGCAAATTTAACCAACACAATCATGCCTGCCACTGTTTAAGTAAGCACAGTCGGCACACAGTTGGGCTGAAAGTTGGCTACAGAGAACTATTGTGCTGCAAGGCTTACAGTGGGGTAAGCTAATTTCTTCCCAGTACATTTTGCTCACTTTATGAATACTGCGAGCAGCATTATGTAACTGTGCTTCAGCACCCTCCTACTCATCAGGGGGGCTTGTGGGTGCTGTCACCACCTGCTTAACTGAGGCACTGTCACTCACACTTATGCTGTATTGAAATCTCTTCTGCTCCATACTTTTTATTTTGCCACACTGATGGTTTTATTAAAATGGCAGCTTCATTCTTACCGATTCCTAATTGTCTCTTAGCCATAGTAGAAGCATAGCCTTAAGGATCTTTATGTATCATAATTTGACCTGTGCATCAAACAAGTGGTTTCTCACATTGAAATATTATGAAGTTTTATTGTCCAAAAGTGTCTTGTCTTTTGTGCTGCTATAGAACTGAATACTAAAATCACAAGCATTCAATCTCCAAGTCTTTGCTAGAAATATTTTATCAAAATAACAAAATGAAAAGAACTTAGGAACTAGAGTGGAAAATCAATTCATCAATTTATGAAATATCCAAAACAAATTCAAAGTCTATAGTGGAAAATCAATTCATCAATTTATGAAATATCCAAAACAAATTCAAAGTCTATAGTGGAAAATCAATTCATCAATTTATGAAATATCCAAAACAAATTCAAAGTCTATAGTCAATCAATCAATCAATCAATCAACATTTATTTATATAGCACATTTTCATACAAAAAAATGTAGCTCAAAGTGCTTTACAAAATGAATATAAAAATAAAAGACACAATAAAAAATAAACATAAGTCAACATTAATTAACATAGAATAAGTAAGGTCCGCTGGCCAGGGTGGACAGAAAAAACAAAAAAAAACTCCAAAAGCTGGAGAAAAAAAATAAAATCTGTAGGGGTTCCAGACCAAGAGACCGCCCAGTCCCCTCTGGGCAATCTACCTAACATAAATCAAACAGTATAGTGGAAAATCAATTCATCAATTTATGAAATATCTAAAACAAATTCAAAGTGCAACTACTAGAATGGCTTGACTACTCTTCTAAAAATGTTGGTTCTTTATTGGCACTATCTGGTTCTTTTCTGGATTGTGCATTTCCTCATAGAGCCATTGCTTGACAAAGCACCATTTCATTCTAGGATGGGTTCTTTTCATAAGAATTTGTTTTTCTGTGTTTTGAAAAACAACCTAATAATACAGAAAAAAATTCCTTAATGTGTAGCAGACTGCGGGACACTAACAGACTTATTAAACCTGTATTTAGCCTGTAGAATTGTATGCATGCAGCAAGACTATTTTTAAAATCAGTACTCAGTTGGTATTTCACAGATCTGTTACCATCTCTTCATGGTTATTTAACATATGGAGTGTGTTATGGCTCTAAATAAATAAAGGTTCTTTCTGGAACCTTCAAGTGGATGGGTCTTTTGGGAACCAAAAATGTTTCTCCTATGGCGTCTGAAGACCCAGTCTGGCACCTTTACTTTTAAGAGTGCACACTGCAATCCTTACATATACAGCAACATCCAGAAAACTCAACCATTAATCTGTAAAGTTATTAGTGTGTCACATTTGGACCATGAGAAGTGAAGCAAAATTACACCTTTTATTGGCTAACTGAGTAGATTACAATTTGCAAGGCCAGAGTTATACAGAAACTGGAGTTAACCATGTTTATACTGCATAACACTAGTAAAGAAACCTGATTCTAAAACCTTTTTGTGGCACATCTCTGGTGTCAACTATTAACAGACCTCTCCAACCTTAGATTCATTTAGCAAGAGAGGATGACAATATATGATTAAGATCCTCTGATAAGATAACTGTCCAACAAAGTCTTTTGGAGTTTTTCATGAGTTTTTCTGACAATGCGAATCTGTAATCAGATCTTCTGAGTACTTCAGATTGATGTAAATAGTCCTCATAAAACTCTTGTTTCTATTCAAACCATGTTGTAATGTGTTGAATTTTAGCACCAGTTTAACTTTCCATTCCTTTGTCTCCTGTTGTATCTTGAAGTTACTTTAAGATCATTCTTGCAGTGTTCATTTCTGCTGAAGTGAACTGCTACAGGAACATCTCTATTGCCAAGCCTAATGTCAGACCTGTGTAAGTTCATTGTTTGGCGCACTGTTTGTTCAGTTTCTCCCATTTATAGTTCCGTGTTGGGAGATTTCATGCACACAATTAGGTTCATCACATTAAACCCCTTATCCAATGTTCTTGGTGGCTGTTTGTCATAACTATCTGATCTAAAGTGTAAATGTGAGCACAGCTTTCACGTCTTTTCTGTACCATCTTCTGGTGCCGGACCATGTTAAGCATGAAGCTCCCTACAGCCTTACAATTAAATAAGCAGGTTAGGAAAGGGTGGCTGGATCAGCAGCAAAAAGTGCAAAATAAGTTAAGTTACATTCTAAGGTTTAATTCTTGATATGGATGAGACCACCAAAGGGTAGGAACAGTTTGGTTTAATGCCACGGGGAAGAACAACTGCTGCAGTCTTTGCACAGAGACAGCTCATAGAGAAGCATTGAGAAAAACATAAAGGACTGCATGTGGTGTATCTTGATTTGGAGGAGGCTTATGATAAGGTGCCATGTCAAGAGGTCTGGAGGTGCATGAGAGAGAATGGAGGACCAGAGGAGTGTGTGACGATTGTCCAGGATATGTCTGAGGGAGTGGGGACTCGGGTTAAAAGCAGTGCTGTGCTAACAGACAAGACCCCAGGTTGACTAGGTCTGCACCAGGGGTCTTCTTTAAGTCCTTACCTCTTGGATCTGGTTATGGATGGATTAATTTGTGCGATAAAAGACCAATCCCCCTGGTGCAGGCTTTTTGCTGATGACATTGTGGTGTGTAGTACAAAAAAGAGGAAGTGAAGAGGAAGTGAGAAGAATGTAGAAAGGTTTCAATGATGGAGGACTGAAGATAAATAGGAAGAAGGCAGAACACATGATGTTTAATGACAATCAGGATTCAGAGGTTAACCTGCAGGGAGAACTATTGAAAAGAGTGGATAGATTGAAATATCTAAAATCAGTGGTAACCTAAGATGAAAAGCTAGATGTGATAACGCACAGAGTTCAGTATGGATGGAACAAATGGAAGAAGGTAACAGGAATGTTGTGTGATAAAAGAAATAAGCTGAATGTTAAAGGTAAGGTTTTTAAGATTGTGATAAGACCTGCAATGATGTATGGAGCTGAGACACGGGCAGAGAAAGGAGCGCAGGAGAAGATGTTAGATGTGGCAGAAATGAGAATGTTAAGATGGGTGTGTAGAGTTACAAAAAAAGGACAGACTTAGAAATGAGACAATCAGAGGTGCAACAAAAGTAGGAGAGATGTCTAGGAAAGTTGAGGAACGTAGGTCAAATTGGTATGGACATATAATGAGGAGTGACAATAAATATGTGCGCAAAAGAGTGATAGGAATGGATGTACAGGTGGTGGATGGATAAACTTAAGGAAGACTTGAAGGAAAAGGGTTTGAGTGGGGAGAAAGTGCTGAAGCGAGCACTATGGTCAGTAGGGGCATTGACCACATAATGAAATGGGAAAATATGAAGAGGATGAAGAAGCAGAAGAAGGAGCATGCACTATCTGCTTGATCATAATCACTGAAGACTAAAGCTTCACCAGGTAAGAACCATGAGAACTGGCCCACCACACTGCCAATTTGTAATCACCAATTAACTCAACACATAAGTCTTTGGATACGAAAACCTAGAGGAAGAATGCACAAACTTCCTACAGACAATGACTGGAGATACAATTTGAACCTGAAACACTGGATCTGAAAGGAATGTCAAAACTAAAACAGACTGCAAGAGTCACTGTTTCACTTGTGACGGACGGCTGGGGCATCTGCACAGCCAGGATGCCTAGAAGGTGGAAGGACCAGGAGAGGACCAATACCTCCTCCTGGACATGAGAAGGGCAACCACCCTGGTTCGCATGTGTGCCACATGTTAGGGGCTGGGAAGCTCCACCCGGTCTGCCCGGACATTCCAGGAGACGTGGACTGCAGCACTTCCGCCTCAACAGGAAGTGCTGCTAGGCCAGGAGGCAGATACACCTGGTGTGCTTCCGGGTGCTCATGCAGCACTTCTGCCACACCTGGAAGTGCTGCAGGAAGATCGTCAGGAAGCACCTGGAGCACATCTGGGTATTGTATAAAAGGGGCCGCCTCACTCCAGTTGGAGAGCTGGAGTTGGGAGGGAGCTTGATGAAGCTTGCAAGAGAGGAGTGTAGGCAGTAAGAAAAGAAAATGAAGAAAGAAGGACTGTGATTGACTGGTTTACTGTATTTGATGAACAAATAAAACGTGTGTGTTTTGGACATAAGCTTTCTTGGTGTCTGTCCGTGTCGAGACTGGTTCCCACATTCTGTAGTATTTTAGAGGTGAGGTCACATGTTGCTGTGTGAAGCTTTCTTCTCTGTAATGGCTCCCATAACATCACAAATATATCACATGCCTAACCATCATGCAGCATCTCAGACACACAAAATAGCGGCACCCATGAAAATAACAACACGGGGGTGGGGGGGTTTGGTACAAAATGGTAGAATCATTACAACACCAAAATAATGTGAAAATAAATCCAAAAAATGAATAATAATTAATAAAGCACAAAAAGATATTCCAAATAAAGCAGACCTGAACCTAGCTGAATCCTAGTGGTCTCTGACTGCCTAGTCCTATGGGGCTGTAATGATTCTCAGAACAAGAATACACATCTGCAGACAACTCTCTAAAATCTTGGCAATGGTTGACTGCAAAATCAACTTCTGAAAATGCTTTGCCTACCGGGATTCTTTCTGAAAACATATCCCAGTTTCCTCCAGACCATGCAATGTAAATGTTCAGGGTATAACCAAAAACACAAGTAAAGCAACGTCTTGATGGCTAGCAAAACGTATTGAATGTATTAAGGGAGCATTAACAGTAATGTTTCAAAGAAGACATCATAAGAGTAACAGTAGATTCAGTTCTGTGGTTTATATATATTCTGGTATGGCATGTTTGACATTTACATAATAGTTATACCTTACTTTAGTTATTTGTTTCGATGTGTAGTCAGGACCTGGATGCTGTGCCTTGTCTCTGGTTCTGCTGGTATCACAGCTGCTGGGTACTTTCACTGTTTTGGGTATATTCATTATATAAATCTTTATCTCCTATACTGTAGCATCCTTAACCAAACTGGGGCCCTAAGCGGAATATTTCTTGGGGATACCTCTCATCCTGCCCCTCCCTGATTCCACCAAAGTAGCATTTCTTACTGTATAACAGCCTTAATTTGAACACTCAATAAATAAACGCACATTACAGAACCTGAAAGCGTAAATTTAGGGTTTTTTTCAGTCTCTTTGCTGCATAGCACAACAGCAAACATCTACATTTTCTGAAGGCAAAGTTACCTATGAGGTCATCTTACTACAGCTTCTGTGGATGGTCTGAGTGGAGGCTGATGATAGTCACGTTTCTCATACGTTGTTGTGCCATGGATGACCTCAAGTATGTTGTGATGAGCTCAGGTTTTGAAACGCTGGTAACTGGGAGGGTTGCTGCAATCTGGAGGGCAATGTATTTAATGGCAATGCTATAGCAATTGATTTGTTTTATTTATTAAGGCATCATTAGTAATAATAATACTATTAATAATGGTCCAGGGCATGCATGTGATACAACAACAAAAACAATTTTAATAGTACTACTACCACTAATAATAATAATAAAGATAATAATATAAAATACAACAACAACTCCTACTACTACTTATATATAAAATACTACTAATAATAGTAAAGGAAAAAATGCTAAAGCTGAACATGCTTGATGATCTTACTTAGTGTAGTAAACACAAGGACAAAAAGAATCTAAATATTTAAACAATGAAAAATCATCTACAATTATGAATTTAATTAAACGTCATTTTGTCCTTCCAACGAAAGCAGACAGCATTAAGGCAGGAGCCAGAGCAGTGATGTTAGCTGTCAATTAAATTAACCAACAGCTGAAGTTCATCCAAGCTGATTGCTCTTTTTGGATGTCAAAGTTGCTTGTCTGGTGCTTTTCCACAGTTCAGCCAATAACTAACTAGTAAACAAGTGAGCTGCCTGCATGTTAGTGACATTTACAATCAACAAAACACTCGGAGAACTTCATAAGGTGATTAACATTATCGGGCTTTAACAGTGTGTAGAGGTCCTGAGGTCTATATAGCGGTATTCCTCAACCATGTGTCAAGCTGGTTACTGTAACATTAGATAATATCTGTTAAATACTCAACATCAAAACTTATACACATAATGCTACTTCATTGTTACTGCAGTAAACTGTTCATTTTAGCGTAGTGGCAACTGATGTAACATTAGCTAATGTACTGGAAGGTGTATGAATTTAGATTTCTAAACACACCTGCAAGTGCAGCAGGAGCTGCTTCTTAACTTCTTCATGCTTTCATGTTTACTTGAAGCCATCAACCTACTCGTTAATGGAAAATGATCACAACAGGCGACTGTCACCGATGTTAATTTGACTATTTATGAGACAGCTATAACCTATAGATTCTAGCTGCAGACTTCCAGAGCTCCGCTACATTGAGGAGGTTGTCGCTTTGCATTATACGTCAGTAATGTTACACGATATGTCTGGTTACAGTATGGTTAAGCTTAGGGTTGTGGGAGGAGTTATCTGACTCAAGTTGAGTAAACCAAGTGACAAAAAACATGCAATCCAATTGGTTGTCACTAAATCACTGGTGTCTGCGCACCTCTAACAAACTCCCCTACTGTACATCAGTCCTCCATTCATGAGCCCTATGCGCAGTACATGATCTGCGTATAGGAAGGGTGAGTCTGCTCCTATGGCTCAACAGCAAAACGACCTCACTTAACAGGCGCTGCTTCCACTTTCTTTTAGCTGGGTGTGACAGCACACATTTAGCTCAAATGTACTTTCTAGAGTTCATCTTCTTAAGGACAGAGACACAAATTCTTTCAACCTCACATTTACTCTAACTCAGGGGTCTCCAACTCCAGTCCTGGAGAGCTACTGTGGCTGCAAGTTTTCATTCTAACACTTTTCTTTATTAGTGACTGCCAATTAACTATTTCCCTTTATTGTAATTGACTTTTCTTTAGACTCTGATACTGAATTGATCTCTTTTTTCCTTAAATGGCACCTAAATATAAATTTGATGTGAAGTGAGCCAACAGATGACCAATTAAGTTGGGGCCTCAAACTCCAACCAACTTCACTTCAATCAGTTTCTTAATTTCAAGCCAATTCTCATTGCTAATTATACCCGTTATTTAATTCCATGGCGCTCATTCTGCCATGACAGACATTTCCAAAACTATTGATTTTCTTTATTAAGAGCGCTGTCAAAATTGTTTTGCAGACCTGAGCAGATCAACATTACCGAGGCCTTTACCTTTCTGTATTTTCAGTTATTGTGTGATGGACGCAAGTTCTTATTTATGTGTTGGTACATTTTGTGTCTTACTATTGTTTGGTTCTGCGGTGGGCTGGTGCCCTGCCCGGGGTTTGTTTCCTGCTTTGCGCCATGTGTTGGCTGGGATTGGCTCCAGTAGACCCCCGTGACCCTGTAGTTAGAATATAGCGGGTTGGATAATGGATGGATGGATGGATATTGTTTGGTTGTTAATTAAAGAAAAAAGAAATAAGGGGCCTAAGTCTTAAGTTGTGCATCAATTAAAATTAAGGCAAAGAGTTAATTAGCAGCAAAATCTGGTCACTAATTAAGAAAAGGGTTAGAACGAAAACCTGCAACCACAGTAGTTCTCCAGGACTGGAGCTGGAGAACTCTGCTCTAGCTGTATTGTTGGACCTTTGAGCATCACAGACCACACAGAACCACCAGAAAGACTTTATTCACTTTTCCCACTAGTGAAGTAACGTGTTAAAATGCCAGAAGATAATCTGACTTACAAGAATCGTTTCTCCCTTGCAACAGGTTATGTTTATTTTGAGTATACTGTGGCACACCGGGGAGCACACCTATGCCCCATACCCCACAGACATCAATTCCCATAACAGTTCCATATTAATAGCACACACAGTAGATTTTTCCACAAATACCTGCTACAGACTTTTTCTTGCACTCGGATTTTTATAAAACAACATTAACTTTTTAATCTTCCTTTCTTTTCATCTTCCCCTTGCTTCACTTCTTTTCCACTCCACTCCTTCTGATGCTTGCCCACCGACTCTCACTGAACCAACAAGTGAAGAGGGGTGGCCCCTTTTATGTTGGATCCAGGGAACAATTTCATCTGAGGAAGTGCCTCCATGTCAGGCAAGCCACAGTCAGGATAGGGGTGCTTATTCTGAACAGTGCCCCCCTGGCATCACCCATAGCATCCATACAATACCCGGGTTGCCCTACTGGTATGCACATGAGTGTTCCAACCCCAGGGCACTGCCACCTGACAGCTTGGGGGAACATGCAGTTCCTTTCCGCCTCTGTCCACCCATTTTATGGGAGTTTCGTATGGACATGAAACCCACCAAGGTCGTCGGGCATCCATTGCAGTATAAAAGACAATTTTTTTACGTTTATCAGAGGCCTTTTTGGTTAACTTTTTAGCCATAGATGGTTTATCCTTTGTAACCACTGGCTTCCTATCGGTTGGATGATGTTAACAAGCGCACCATTGCTCCTTCCTGTTTAAATCACTGCCCCTACTGCTTCAGGAAAAGAGGCAGAGATTTATTTTTTCATTTTAGATGGCTGATCAAAAAGCTAGAAGTTTATTTGGGCTTTTTACTTAGGTAAAACACACCTGCTACAAAAAAGATGCTGGCAAAACAGGATCAGGAGATTTTTACCAAAGCAGAGCCATTAATTCAAAAATAAGCTAACGCCAAAAGCAGGAAGCTAAACCAGATCTGAAGTCAAAAAGGAATCACTAAAATTTGAAGTCAGAAACACCCTGTAAAACTCACTGACTTTCTTTTAAATACCGTATGTACTTGCGGATATGTTCTCCCTTGGATAATTCAGGACTTGATTTAACCGTATAATTTGTGGTACTTTATAATGTCGGTCATATAAGTCAAGTGCGGAAAACTCACGCTATTGGTACAAGGGATTATGATATGCTAACGCCCACCTGAGAGAGTAACAACGGGGCACATTGCCTTTTTTTTCTATGTGGATGCGGCAATGCGCTGTATCAACTTGTGCTCCTAGCAGCTCTACCTCTCTCTCTCTCTATTGTGCTTACATGACCACATGTTAATACCCGAACTTTTCCGAAGAGACGTTTGTACTGATTTCTCACACCCTCATATACCTTTATCGTAACAGCATTCCTTATCTATGATGGAGTGTTCGATCAGAGGAAAATATGAAGCTGGTTTTAAATTAAACGTCATTGAAGTAGTGAAAGAAATTAGTTACTGCGCTGCGTCAAAAAAGTTCAATGTGTCTGAGAAACTGATGCGAGATTGGAGGAGGCACGAAGATGTTTGAATGGGCGTTCAAGTTGGGGTCTGTTTTTATGATCAATTTTTCGGGTTTCAAGACTCGACTTATACTTGAGTATATACAGTATTCCTAAACTCAGAACAGAGTAAGCACCTGTTACCAGCTTATAAACAGTTCAATTTCAATTTCAATTCTTTATTGTCATGTGTACAATTACAAGTACCATGTACAATGAAATGCTTGCTTGCATGTGCCCCTGCAGACAGTGAACATAGACAAAAAAAAAACCCACACACAATAAATAAATGAATATAAATAAGTAAATAAATAAAACCAGAATCCTAGGAATAAATAGAGACAGTGGCAGAAATATATGTGTAGGTAGCAGTGGAGGTGACACAAGGTTACTGATTGTATTGTTCGTGAGTCTAATTGCAGTTGGGTAGAAACTGTTCCTGAACCTGGAGGTGCGCGTCCAAATGGACTTTAGTCACTTCCCCGATGGGAGGAGGGTGAAAAGTGTCAGTGCAGGGTGGCTGGGGTCTCGCCTGATACGGTTCACTTTCCTGAGATGGTGTGAAGTGTGGATGTCATGGATCGCAGGGAGCTGTGTGCTCGTGATCTGCTGTGCTGTGTTCACCACACGCTGCAGAGCTCTGCAGTCCTGAACTGAGCAGTTGCTGTACCAGGATGTGATGCACTGGTGATATCATTGGAAGGCGGCTTTCATAACTGAATCCCCTTCAACACATCACAGCACTGAAATCACAACAAAGTGGTACCCATGGCACAAACAAAATTAAAACATAATAAAAACACTTAAACACTCTGAGTTATAAGAATACTTTGACCTCCACTTTATGAGGTGTTGGAATCGTGTAGAAATGTGCCACTCTGTGAACCATCTAATTGTTCCAATCCACATTTCAACCATATTCATTTATGGTTATCTCCAGTTGTATATTTATGAGGACCTGAAAGAAAAACACCTCCCTATATACTAATTTGCCAAAGGTAATCCTTTCAGGAGCAACACCCAAAGGTTAACTAGAAAATGTCATGAACTGGGAGTCCCAAAGTCACATTTAAAAATGCCCACTTTGGGGGGGGAGGGGGTTGGGGTAGGGTGTGTCCCTTTAAACCCCAGCTAGAATTAATGGCAAATGCAGGATCTACATAAATTATAAAAGTTTATTCTCAAAAAATGTCCTGTTACACTGTGAAGCTCCGAACAGCACAAAAGGCACTGAGAAGCTGCCGACAACACAACGCAATTCAAGTGAACAAAGTCCAAAACAGATTCCAGTAGTTTTTGAGTTGAGATGCTTCTGTATCAGAATGCACCTACACCATCATCAGATGCATTCGCCTCAACCTCAAATGAACGAGTGGGATCAAAACCGTTTAGAATGAGAGCAAAGGTAAATTTAGATTTTTAATTATTAGTAGCCAATGATAAAGGTTACTGAAGGTTTGCTTCAGTTGCGTCGTTTTTTAACTTTGATTTTTCGTAAAGGTTTGTTGACTTTGACTAACTTTGTCTTCTCATTGTATTTTGACATCCCTTTGGCCCTTTGTGTGCTCCTTTTTACTGTCACCTGGTCCATTCCTTTGCTTTTATGGGAAAAAATTCTTATCATGTAGTGGATTCCTAGACATGACTGAATGAAGAAGAAATCAATGGAAGTGGGCTACAAATTATTTACCGTGATTTTGTTAAACTCCTTAAAGTGAATGTATAGTGATGCATGTAAAACTGTCTTTAAATCATTTTGGAGATAGATAAAACATTTGCAAGACATCTTAAAATTAGAGACATCATTACTGATTTAAAGCTACAAAAAATATTAACAGATATCCATTTAGGGATACACTCATGTGAAAAAGTAAGTAGACCCCATAACATTTTTCTTCTTTTTTAATATATGTGGACATATCAAGATTTGATCTTCATTTAAACAGTACCTCTATGTAAAGGTGATATGATATAGCAAACATCACGACACATTTACAGTTTGTACTCCATTGTATATATGATATAATCATACTGTAAATGCAAATTCTGCATGTGGAAAATTAGTGCATTGCTAAAAGTATCACTTCTTAAATACTTAAAATTAGAATCAGATGCAAATGATTAGAACATCAGTCACAGAGATCTTCTCTGAACCTGCCTTATTTTAACCTCAGATTTGTGGTTTGCTCTTTGATGCTGAACTGCGTGTTATCATGTTCTGAGCTCTCTGGTGCCTTCAGAAAGACGCTTATAGAGGCCTATGAGTCTACACAAGGGATTTAGGAAAAATCTCCAAGAAAAGGGGAAATCAACCGTTGCACTGTCCAGAAGATCGTCCACAAGCTGAGAAGACTTCAAACAACTTGTCCAGGCCAGGCTGCCCCAGCATGAGAACAGAACACATGGTGCTGAAAGAAGACTCTAAAAACCATAGACTTAGCTGACAACAAAGTGCATGAGTCTACTTTTGGAAAGAGGCTGCACAAATTAGGACTTACATGAGAGGTGTGCCAGGAGGAAACCTTTGCTGTCTTCAAAGAACATCAGGGCAAGACTGAAGTTTGTCCATGAAAATGTAGGCAAAAACCAGGACTTCTGAAACAATGTTCTCTGGACAGATGAGGCAAAGACACAGCAATTTGGCCACAGTACTAGGAGAAAACCAAAGACAGCATTTGACCAGAGTGTGGCATGTTATTGTTTTTTGGCTGCTTTGCTGCATCAGGGCCTGGGCTGCTCATCATCATGGAATCCACTAGGAATTCTTTATTGTATCAGAGGGTTCTTCAGGATAATGTGAGACCATCTGTCAGAAGATTAAAGCTCAGTCAAAAGTGCAGTTTGCAGCAGAACAATGACCAGGAACATTCCAATGAATCCACCAAGGAATGGCTGGAAAGAAAGAAATGGATGTTTCTGGAATGGCTCCCATCAAGTCCCTGTGGGGGTAAGACACCCCTCCAAGAATCACACAGCTGAAAGAATTGTGCACGGAGGAATGGGAAAAGCCCCCCAAATCCCCTCGCCCCCACTGCCCTCCCACCATCAATGTCTGAGGCTGGTAGACAGTCACAGGAAACACAGACTTGAGAGGGGCAATACCAGCTATTAGAGCCAAGATGGGGGGGGAGGGCTTAACTTTTTCTACATACATAAATACATATGTCCATTTTCCCTAAATTAATTATTGCAAATTCAAATATTCTTTTTTCCATTGTATCACCTTTACCTAAAGATACACGAGGATAAAATCTTGGTATGCCCACCTATGTTAAAAAAGAAAAAAATAATTTCTTCAGGGTTGTCCTTACTTACTTTTTCACGTGACAGTATCAATTAAAGGTTTCAAGCACGACAAGAGGCATTTCTGCATTCCATTGTACACCAGAAATAAAGTATCCCGACTCTGTCTTTGTCTAAATAACTATTCATTTAAATCCATGAAATACTAAGGAGAGATAAGTGAGTGAAGAATACAAAGTAACACATAAACAGACAGAAACTAAAACCTTGCCCTTGACTGCTCAGTGGGATGGCTTTCCCATCTTTGTAACATTCAAACCGCTGTGTGGCAAACACAAAATATTTGTCCAAACTCTCCTGCTTCCCCTCTCTGCTCTCGCCTCATTTGCGTTACTGCAGGATTGATCATTTTCCCCCACAAACCTCCAAACTCTGAGATCAGCGGGGTAATCAGGCTGACTCTGGCACTGTCACCGCTTTTAGTTCTTCAGAAAGACTTGTTGCTGTAGGTCCAGATCCCCATCTAGGGAACCTCAATATATTTTAATGGCCAAGCATTCTTACTTTTTGTATTCTTGCATATTCTGTGTTACCTGAGACCATCCAGTGCTGCCATCTGGGTATTGATTGAAATTCTACACCTCTTTCTCCTTGACAAGAGGATGAGGCATCCTCGACAAACGGTATTTCACGTACCCCAAACATTCCCTGGGACATTGAATGCTTCCGACATGGACATAACTCTCTCTTGTTTTATTGCACTGGCTGCCCTGTCAGAATGCCCCAAAGATCTATCAGGGGTATGCTGCTATCTGTCAGCTGTTTACACACACTGGTAGATAAGGTGACTTTCTGTGGCAGGTTCGTCCAGGCCCTCATCACACCCTTCCTCTTTATTTCCCTTTTGCCCTGGGTCCTCATTTCCAAATTGCTGAACCATCCCAAATGATATTGAAAAATCATTTCAAGATTTTCAAATGTAAACTTGGCTCTCTGTGCAGTGTGTGGGGTCACACGCCCACACTTTTATGTGCAGCTCTTAGCTTTGGTTATCTGAGCATTCTTTGTCTCAGCTTTGGGCTTTGAGCTGTAAGTACACAGTGTGTGGTATGTTTAATTCATGCAATGTGCTTCTCTTTTCACACGGTCCCGTCAGTTGGTGTTCAGTCAGGTGTGCGTGAGATTACGCCTTTGTCAGTGCATTGCTGGCTTTGTGATTATGTTTCGCTTGTTTACACAATAAATAGACTCTTTCACTTTCAAGATTATAAAACCTGAAGATCAAGTGTGATGACAAATCTAAACATTTGCAAGCCTTACAGTAAACTCAAGTTAAAAAAAAAAAATTAAAGGTATTTATTAAGAAAAACATTGGGGAATTTGCACAGTTCCATTTCTGGATGTTTTTCAAGTTCATT
Organism: Polypterus bichir lapradei; assembly: GCA_026402145.1. NCBI lineage: Eukaryota > Metazoa > Chordata > Cladistia > Polypteriformes > Polypteridae > Polypterus > Polypterus bichir. The sequence goes on from JANRMT010062820.1 coordinate 4,808,945, forward strand.
TCCCATAATTTCCAATCAAAAGCGATCCAAGAAAAACAAAATGTTACTTAGGCTTGGCATGGATCTGGCCTGCTGATAACATGTGAAGCTTTCCAGTAAATGTAAAGTTATATTATTTACTGGTATAAAATAGAGAGAAAAATCTAAAAAGCTGTACACTGAATACAGTCATGTGAAAAAGTAAGTGCACCTCATTTAACATAAGTGAACATATTAAGATCTGATCTTAATTTAAAAGGTTATCTATAGATAAAGGTGATATAAAATATGTCATGCCACTTTAACATTTTATGGTCCATTTCATAATTGAAATATACACAAATGCAATTTTCACATTTGGAAAAATCAAGTAAATGACCTAAAATTAAAATCAGGTGCACCCAGGGGCAGCCATACCATCTGCACTTCAGAGTAAGTCACCCACCTGAAGGTAAGCAGGTTCAGGCCTGGCCGGTACTTGGATGGGAGACACTTCTAGGAGAAGTTTGGGTTGCTGCTGGAAGAGGTGTGGGTGAGACCAGCAGGGGGCGCTTATCCTGTAGTCTGTGTGTGGATGCCAATGCTCCAGTACACAGACAGGGACATCGTGCTATAAAAATGGTGCTGTCGTTTAGATGAGATGTTAAAAGGAGGTCCTGACTCTTTGTGGTCATTAAAGATCCCTGAACATCTTTCAAAAAGACTACGGTGTATCCTGATGTCCTGACTAAATTATCCACCACTGCACTGGTCATTCTGCCCCCTAATGAACCTCTGTCTCTAACTGGCTAACTATCTCTCTCACCCCTTCATCACCTAATATTTAATGCGTGGTGTGCGTACTGCCGCAATAATGGCTGCTGTCGCATCATTCAGGTTGGTGCTACACGTTGGTGAAGGTTGAAGTGGCTCCACACTCACTGAAAAGCTTTGAATAGTGAGAAATGTGATATATTAATGTTCGAGTAAAACTCTGTTGAAAGTGGAAAAAAGGACCCTGAAAAAAAAGGACGGCTTGAAAAAGGACCCTGAACATACCAGTAATTCTACCAAGGAATGGCCAAGTCTGGGTCTGAATCCAATCAAGATGTAGTAGGAGGATTTGAAATGGGCTGTGCATGCAAGATACCCCTCAGTCATCATACAGCTGAAAGAATTCAGCAAGGAGGAGTGGGAAAAACATTTTCCCAGTCGATGTCAGAAACTACGAGACAGTCATAAGAAATGTCAACTGGAGGGGGCATTATCAGAGCCAAGGATGGACTTACTTATTCTTTCCACAAATTGAATTGGCACATCTGTTCATAAATTTTTGCGAAAGTTATTTTTTCATTTTATATATA